>PVJA010002166.1:71483-111298 GCA_004027025.1 Myocastor coypus | reverse complement strand
CTCTCTCTCTCTCTCTCTCTCTCTCTCTCTCTCTCTCTCTCTCTCTCTCTCTCTCTCTCTTTCTTTCTTTCTTTCTTTCTTTCTTTCTGCCAGGGATCAAACTCAGGACCTTGTACTTGCCAAGCAGGTGCTTAAGTGACTGATCTATCTCCCCAGCCCTACACTTTATTTTTCTTTTCTTTCTTTCATAGATAGATAGATAGATGATAATATATAATAATTATAATATGTATAATATAATAATATATATTTAATAATATTACATATAATTAATATAAAATGGCCAGGTCTCTGTGCTTGCCTAAGCAGATACTTTAGACTGCTGAGCCATCTCGCTGGACCTGTACTTTCTTTGTTTTTCTTATGATTGATTTCTTTTCAAAATACAACTTTTTTCTTAATTTCATTCCCTATATAATTTCCATAGATTGTCTACATGGTAGCATTAAACTGTACTTAAAATCTGTGCATTAAAAAAAAAAATCTGTGCGTTGTTTTCAGATTAACTCTATCCCCCAGTAGACAGTTCAAAGAGATTAAGATATTTTACAACCAGGAGGTTTTCAGCAGTGTGATTTTTCTTTGTTGTACATTTAGAGTGGTGGTAGGTTTTTCCAGCCCAGCAGAGAAGCAGAAGCAGAAGCAGAAGTAAAAGGAAAAGAGAAGGTTGGGCTTTATTGACTCTGAGGACACAGAGAGGACCTCAGGGAGATAAGAGAGAAACTCTGAACTGAGACAAAGGAATGCTGATATTTGAGGGACTTCTGCAGAGGGGCAGAGTTCACTGACACAGGAGGAGCTGACTGGGGGGCTCCCTTGTGGTCCTGAGAAGAGTAAAAGGAAGTTGTATCCAGGACTGGGGTGGGGATGAAGAGGAAGTGGTCATTGGGAAGCTAAGTGGGCATTGGGTTTTGAGGATGCAGCCTTATTGAGTCAGGGCTGTAGTAACTTAGCAGTTTGTACTCCAGCGGGAGCCTAACAGGTGGTATTCTCAAGATGTAGATTTGTTCAAAGTTGAAGGGAAGCCATGTGAGTGGTTTACAAGAAGGGCTGCCTCTAAAAATCCATGTCTCAAAGGTTTCAGAGTAAAGACCAGTCTTAGTTCGTAGTCAACAAGCAGTGCAAGAGCTTGTGTCTTTGTGTATTTGAGGACCTAGTGTGTTAAATTCAGGAATGTAAGTACTTCTTTATATAGTGCCTATAACCTAATGGGTGAAACACATACAAATGTAAGTGTAAATTTATGGAAAATGCAGTGAGTAGCAAACACCAAAAATCCACTGGTTGTAAGGCGGATACAAAGGAGACATGTCCCTTTTCTTAGAGTAGGCTTATATGAATCCTGAATCAACCATCTTCCTGTAAATGTGTCTTGGTAACAGGAGGGAGGTCAGCCCCCTACCTGGTCTCAACTTTATCTTCTATGAGTAAAGAATAATGAGCATTTCTTAAAGAAACAATTAAACAACTTTTGGGCCATTTAAGTATATAAGATGCAATGGCATTAAAGTATATTCAGTATTTACAATATTGTGTAAGAATTACGACTGTCCATTTCCAGAAAATTTTATCATCTCAAACTTGATTAAAGAGTTCCTGCAAGCAGTGGTAGCACATGCCTGAAACCCCAGCACTAGGGAGGCTGAAGCAGGGAATTGCTGTGAGTTTGAGGCTAGCCAGAACTGCAGTGCAAAGCTGATACAAAGGAAAGAGGGCTGGGAATATTAAATCAGGGCTAAGGTCCTAGGTTCAATATCCAGTACTGCAGAATAAAAGAGGATGAGAAAGAGAAATCATACAATATTTGTCATTTTGTCATATTATCTGTGAGTTTATCAATATTACAGCATGTGTTGGAATTTCATTTCTTTTTGTAACTGAAATAATATTCCATTTATGGATAATGCCACATTTTGTTAATCTGTTCATCTTTTGACAGATGTATATTGGTTTCTACCTTTTTGGTGGCTGTGAATAATGGCATCAGATGTTTTGAGTATGTGTTTGGAATTGCTGGAACATGTGGAAATTTAGGGTTTAACTTACTGAAGAGCAGCTAGACTGCTCTGCAAAGTGGCTGTACCACTTTCTATTGCATATCTCCACTCATTATTTTTCCCTTAAGGAAATAGGTAATAGCCCATGCTAAGGGGTACAAAAACCTATCTCATTGTGGTATGAAACCCTATCTCATTGTGGTACTGACACCGTTCTCTAATGGTTGGTGACAGCAAGCATTGTTTCCTGTACTTATTGATCATTTTTAGACCACTGAATAAGAAATGTTCATTTCAGTTTTTTGCCCCTTTATAGTATTTTATATTTACTGTTGGTATCAGACCTTTATCACATATATTTCATAAGCATTTTGTCCCATTCTATAGGTTTTCTTTTAATAGTATTCTCAGGTCTATGTGTTTCTGATTTTGAGAACATCTAATTTTATCTATTTTTTCTTTTTATTATTTGTGCTTTTGCTGTTATGTTCAAGAAATTATTGCCAAATTTAGTGTTGTGGGGATTTTTCTGTACTAAAAGTTTATTTAAGTAGTTTTATTATTTCTTACATTTAAGGGGGTTTTTGTTTGTTTGGTCTTTTTTTTTTTTTTTTGGTGGGACCAGGGTTTGAATTCATGACCTTGCACTTGCCAGGCAGGCACTTTTGCCATGGAGCTATCTCCCCAGCCCCTACATTTAAGTTTTTGAACTGTCTTGAGTTAATCGACCCCCTCCCCTTGGTAGTACTTGGGATTGAATTCAGGACCTTCTATTTGACCAGGAAGCACTTACTCCACTGAACTATCTCCCCTGAGTTAATCTTTTACAGTAGATATAATAGCTGGATGTGGCATGCCTGTAATCCTAGCAGTTGGGAGCCTGAGGCAGAAGGATTACTGAAAGTTTGAGGCTCACCTGGTTGCATAGTAAGTTCAAGGCCAGCCTGAACTAGATAACAAAACCCTGTCTCCAAAAATATAAATAAATAGGGGGCCCAGAGGGATGGCTAAATGGTCTAAAGTGCCTGCTTGGAAAAGCTTGGGCAGCTTCAGGGACCGCGGTTCGATCCCTGGCACCACATGCTGCGCCAGCCCTGCCCTCGGGGCGGGCTGAGCCGGCCATAAAAATGAGTGAATAAACAAACAAAGGTTTTGAAACAAGAAAAAAAAAAAAAAATAAATAAAATAAAAAATTCTAATAAATAATCAACCAGCCAACCAACCAAGTTAGCTTCATTGTTTTTGTGTGATTATCCTATTTGTCAGCACCACTTACTTAAGGCTCGCCCCCACACTGCATGCAGTGGTCTCTCTGTTGAAAGTCATTTGACCATTTGTATGACAATCTGTTCCTACACTTTCTGTTCACTTCCCTTGCACTGTATGTCTGTATACTGTCTAGATTACTTAGAACACTACTTTCCTTTTTTAATTTTTCTATAGCTACATAGTTTGCTCAATTAGGAGGTCTTAAGATAAGTCTTATCAACATTCTATTCTGTTTTGTGTGAATTTTCTGAAGTACCAAGTTAGTCTTTGTGGAGCATACTTCCTGTTTTATAAGTTATTAGGCTATAGCCCTATGTTTGGTGAAGTGTAGGTTCTGACAATTGACTTTAGAGTATTTCACTTGCTAGGCAGGAGCTGTATCACTGAGCCACACTCCCCCCAGCCCCCAGAATGTGTTTAAGATTGAAGGAAAAAAAAGAGCCTGTGATTGCTGAGCTGTACTTTAGCTACTCATTTGTTATTATGTGCCATTCACTTTTCTCCTGTGAACCTAAAGACAGAATACTTAAATCTGACTGGGGATGTAGCACAGCAGCACAAGCAGCTACCTGCCTGGCAAGTGCAAGGTCCTAAGTTTGATTTCTTGTTTTTTTAAAAAAAAAAAAAGTTAGTTCTCTCACAGGTAAGGGGAAAAATATATAATTACAATAACATATCATAAATTCCAAAATAGAAATCTGTATGTAGTCTATTGTAGTGTACAGTCAACTGAGGCATGAATACCTATTTGCTAGTTTTTCTTTATTTCTTTTTAAGAGCCAGGGTTCTTTTAGAACATAGATGAGGAAAAAAGAAAGCTAATGTTTCTTATTAGAATTCTCTAGGGAAAAAACCAATAGAGCGGGCTGATGAGATGTTTCAGTGGTCTAAAGCTTTGCTGCTTAGGCAAGCTTAGGCAACCACAGGGACCACACAGTTCAATCCCCGGCACCACATGCTGTGCCAGCCCCACCCCCAGGGCAGGCTGAACCGGCCATAATATAAAAAATATAAATAAAAAAGAAAAGCAAAAACCAATAGAGGGTAGGTGTGTCCAGCCAGAGCTGAACTGACTCATGTGATTGTGGGATTGACCAGTGAGTGCCTAATTCACAGCAGGGCCAGCCTGGGCCAGGCCAGCCATCGGGAGGCAAAATCCCTTCTAGGGCATTTGTATTTATACTACTGAAGGGAACACACAAGACTTGTCTTTTTTCCTAAGAGCTTTAACTGATTAGATGAAATCTGCCTATATTTTGGAAAATTTACTGAAGGTCCAGCTATGACCACTTCTCAAGAATACTTTGAGAACAGCATGTAAACTGGCATTTGGCCAAGTAATTGAGTACCCTAGTCTACCCAACGTCACACTTTCTTATTTTTATTTATTTTTTTTAATCTATTTGGTACAGGGTCTCACTATGCCACTCAGACTCATAGTGATCCACCTGTTTTCAGCAGCGCTGGGAGTACAGGTGCATGCCCCTATGTCTGATCTATCAGTTGATTTTTCCAAACTTAAGAACCTCAAAGGGCCTGCTTAAGCAAGTGCAAGGGCCTGGGTTCAATCCCTGGCATCACTTGCCATAGCAGCCCCACCTCCGGACATGCTGAGCCAGCCATTGAGACCTGGTGTGGTGGCGCATACCTTTAATGCTAGTACTGGGGAGGCTGAAAACAGGAGGATCACTACAAGTCCAAGAGGTGCAATGAAACCCTGTACCACATACATTAAAAGAAAGAAGAATCAACTGATACTCAGTGCATAGGTGTTGTGGCAACTTCGCTTAATTGGGTGCTGAGTACTGTAGGAAGAAAAGTCATCACCGTGTGGTGGATTCTGTTAGTGCATCCAGTCTCAGCTGACCATCCTAGTGTCCCTTGGGACTCTCTTGCCTGTCTCTTACAGAGCTTCTGTTTACTCCTCCAAATTATCACTGCTAAACTAAACATCCTCCTTTTCTCTTAGTAGATGACCTTTCTCCTGCTGCACAGAGGAAATTGAGGGTATAAGAAGGAACTCCCTTTAACTTCCTGTCCTTACACCTATTTTTATCTTTCTTCTTCGCCTCCTTTTGTCTTGTTTCAGACACTCGTCCCTTCTTGCTGCTGCCACTTGTTCTCTTTCCTTCTCCCCCTCCCCTTTATCCTCCTGCCCCCCTTTGTGTTTCCCCTTCTCCTTCCTCCTCTTCAGGTTTTAGAGGTAACTTCCTAAGTTCCTGCCATGCCCATTTCAGGTTTTAACCATGAACAAAACAAAGCAAAGCACCTTGACCTTAACCTGAGAATGTAAAAAACAAGACCGCAAACTTAACTGCTTAGTATATAAGAAGACTGCAAGCGTTATGGTGAAAAATAATGCCTGGAAAAGGAATAGGGTGAATGCTTCAAGTAGAACAAAAAATAGGTAGCTCCAAAGTCAGCATTCAGAGAGTAGCAGCATTATATGGAGATGAGCAGAAAATGATGTCAGTGAATAGGAAGGTACTCAAATGAGGCTTTGTAAGCTATTTTAAGGGCTTTTATTTATTCTGGCTAATTGTGCAGTGAAAACCTTGACATGATTTTTTTTTTTTTCTTTTTTTTTGGTTGACATGATTTTGAGAAGAGTGATGTGATAAAATTTTTGTCAGCTTTTTTTCTTTTGTCTCTTTGAGACAAGGCCATACTATGCAGTTGAAGATGACCTTGAGCTCAGGGAGCAGCCTCAGCCTACTGAGAGTACAGGGATTACAGGCATGTACCACCATGCCCAGGCTTCCACTAGTAATTTTAAGCATACATAGGCTTAAAATGAATTTCCATAGATTTACTATTCACTTTAACAATTATCAACTCATGGCCAGTAGTATTGTTCCTTATTAGTATTGTTTCATCGTTTTGTTTTGTTTGTTTGTTTTTGTTTTTGTCTTTTTGAGACAGGCTCTCGCTATGCAGTTCAGGCTGGCCTTGAGCTCACTTTTGTAGCCCAGGCTGGTCTCAAACTTGCACCAATCCTCCTGCCTCAGCCTCCCGAGTTCTGGGATTACAGGCGTGAGCCACCACGCCCAGCTTTGTTTCATCATTTTAAGGCAAATTTCACATCACATTTCATTCCTAAATGTTTCTTTATGTATATATGCATACAAAAATTCAAAATGTCTGTGTATCTTTCATTGAATCTCAAATATTGTACCATAAGGTGAAGGGAAAATTTATACACTCTGAAGGAAAACGAGAGTACTGTTACAGGCTATAACAGTACCACTTACCAGCAACCTCATAAATGATAGAATAAAACACCATGTTTACTCATTTATTTTTGTCCTATATTATATAACCAAAAAAGTTAGAATAATCTTAGCATTAACTGCCAAAAATAGCCTCAAGTTTTTGTTGATGTAGCCTTAGGATATATACCTCAGTAACAATATATTTAGTCACTTTATTGTATTTCATAGTCTGTGGAGTTATGCTATTCATGCTGCTGACTTAAAAGGCTAATTTCTGGTGGTGAATCCTTGGGAAGTCATCCCAGCACTTTGGAAGGCTGAAACAGGAAGATTACAAGTTGCCGATACAAGCTTCATCAAGTTAGCAAAGCCTTTAAAAAATAAAAAGGTTGGCATGGAACTGTACAAAGGCCTGGGGTCCACTCCATGCAGGGTTGAGGGGTAGTTTTAGAACCTGCCTTTACATACAGATATTTGGCTCCATTTATCTTAAGCCTATTTCTCTTCTTTTCACTACAAAAATATATTTGGATCTCTGTTTTCTGATGTAAACAGTAAAGGTTCTCTGGGCACACTGCTGTGGCTTTCTTCCTTAGAAATATATAACATCTGTGCCTTACTGCAACCTGCCTTCTGCCTCTACTCCTGATGTAACCAATATTGTTACAATGGCTTATAAAATGGCTTATAATCTTTTATTACACTGAATATTCTTTAGTCCCCAGCCTTGACTTTTGACACTAACTTTTTGGACTTTGTTCTGGAAACAAACAGAGTCTCTCTATGTGTACCCAGGCTGGCCTCAAAATCACAGACTTCCTACCTCCATTCTAGAGTGCTGGGATTATAGGGGTGCTGCTCCATTTGAGGGCCTCAAAATACCTTTATATTAATGGAATTAATTAATAGAATTGCCATACGTTTATATTTGTTATTCGTTGATTTAGTTTTATGTATTTAGTACAAGGTTTTACTGTGTAGCTTGAACTCGTAGTGATCCTCCTGTTTTGTGCACCACCACAAGCAGTCTTTGTGCTGGCTCTTGGTCCCTGCACTTACCTAAGCAGGCACTTAGTCCGCTCAGCTATCTCACAGGCCCCCATAAATTTTTAAAATGTGAATAATCTTGTAAAATTTTTCTTTCCTTTGGTCCCAGGGATTAAACTCAGGACCTCCCATATGTTAGGCAACTGCTCTGACCTTTTTTTTTTTTTTTTGTGGGACTGGGGTTCAAACTCATGACCTTGCGCTTGCCAGACAGGCATTTGTGCTACAGAGCTATCTTCCCCCAGCCTTAGGATCTGATCTGACCCTTAATGTGTAAAACTTTCCTAATTACATTTTTCAGATGTATAAAACATGTCTTTAGAAGAACAGCAAAAACAGGGGAAAAATGGTAGAAGTATATCATCCCCTTCACAGTCCTTGTTATCACATAATGAGGTTTCCTCTGTCATGCTTCCTTACAGTTGTAATTGTGTAGCTCAACACATTTCTCGTGTACCTGCATTTATTCTACACAGATACCAGAAAAGGAAACAGACTTTCTTGGGTGTCGTAAAACAATAAGTGACTCAGAGCTGGGTGATGGTTCCACTTTGCACTGGGCTGTGTTCTTTTGAGTTAAGAGAAATGATACAGTTAGTGTATTTCTTAGGTTTATCATTTTTGTGTCAGTATTTGAAGAAAA
Organism: Myocastor coypus; assembly: GCA_004027025.1. Lineage (NCBI taxonomy): Eukaryota > Metazoa > Chordata > Mammalia > Rodentia > Myocastoridae > Myocastor > Myocastor coypus. The sequence continues at coordinate 103,130 of PVJA010002166.1, read as the reverse complement.
GTAAAAATCAGCCAGCTAAGTCTGTAGTACAGGTTAATATAGAAACTGTATCTAGCCCGGCAGGATGGCTCAGTGGTCTAAAGCGCCTGCTTGGGAAAGCTTGGGTGGCTGCAGGGACCGCGGTTCGATCCTCGGCACCACATGCTGCGCCAGCCCTGCCCTCAGGGCAGGCTGAGCCAGCCATAAAAATAAATAAACAAACAAACAAAAGTTCTGAAACAAGAAAAAAATAAAAAATAAAAATTCAAAAAACAAAAAACAAAAAAAAAAAAAAAGAAACTGTATCTGTTATATTTTACATGTTTTACATCTTACAACTTTTAAAAGTGCATATTCATTTTAATAGTATGTAACTACTGTGGCTCATATTCTGTATGAAATAAAGTCATTGACACAAGTATGGATTAAACTAGTTCAGTGTTTTGTATAGAGGAACATTTAGGAGAATATTTTTCTTCAAAATATTAACAAGTATATAGTATCTCTTTCTGAGGTTAAACTCCCTCTTCCCAGTCCCAGGAATTCTTCACTTTTTTATATGTATATTATTTTATATATATTATGTATATGTTATTTTTATGTTCCTGGGACTGAATTTAACTTAGGACCTTGCACTTGCCAGGCAAGAGCTTATTCTATTGAGCTTTTCCCCAGCCTCAATTCTTCATTTTTAAACTTGAGTTATTTTGAATCAGTGTTCTTAGAGAGTACTTTGGGGTATGTTAGTTTCTAGGCCCTTCTAAGTTTTTGTTCAGTTGTAAGTTTGAGGAGGCTATAGTTGGTAAATCGTGGTTGGCAGATACTGTAAGCAAGTGACTCAGTGGGTTAGATTCATTTATGACTCAGCTGTGGAGAAGCCATGTTGATGAATAACTTTAAAGGAAAATCACCTTGGAGACTTTTGAACTACTCTAAACTACTACTAAAGTTGTCACAGTACTAACATGGCTTTTGAAGGAAAGATTTTTCCCCCTAAGTTGCTCTAAAAAGTTTACCAACTTAAGATTTTTGCTTTGTGGTAATTATGAGAACAGAATTTATGTTAAATGACACTGAGCAAATTATAGTTAAAATGCAAAGTATATACTCGAACAAGGCTTATTCAAGAGAATAATGTATTTTAATTTTAGTGTGGTTTTAGTGAGGAAATTATCTAAGGAGCGCTAGCAAAGGCTATTTTTACTTAATATAGTTTATAGCTTACTGATGTCATTTTTAAATAGACATTAGCAAACAGAGAAAGTAAAATAATGTGGTTTCATTGTGATTCCATGTATAGGATTTGCATGTTCATGTAATGCATCCCAGAATTTTGTGTGTGTGTGTGGGGGGGGGAGACTGCTCAGCCCACCCTGGAGACAGGGCTGGTGCAGCATGTGGTGCCAAGGGATGGAGCCACGATTTCCTCACTACCTAAGCAGGCGCTTTGGACCACCAAGCTATCTTGCCAGCCCCAGAATTCTTAAGGGTATTGATAAAATCATATCTGGTAAATTATGGCCTATTTATGACCTCTTACATCTGGCAATACCATATTCCTATAGTTTTTTTTTTTTAATATATATGACTATTGCAGATTCTCACTATGCAAATCGGATTTGTGATCCTCCTGCTTTTGTCCTCCCCATCACTGGGATTACAGGCATGTGCTACCACACCAGGTCTAAGAGGCTGGCTCAGCTAGCCCTGGGCTGGCACAGTATGTGGTGCCAGGGCTGGAACCACGGTCCCTGTGCCTGCCTAAGCTTTAGTCTGTTGAGCTATCTCACTGCCTCCCTATAGCTGATTTCAGTTTAGCACACATCATGCTTTATTTTTGTGTTTTAACACAGTATCAATAGTAGTAGTTTCTTGTACTTTATACGGCTGTATTACTAAGTCCTTGACAAGTGAATATTTTTAAAGCCTGGAAATAGATTAGTCTTATAAGTTGTTCATAGTTTAGGGGATTCTCTCGAATTTGTTTTTCTAGTGCAGGGGATGGAACTTGGAGCCTGTCTTATGCTTCAGCAGGGCAAATGCTCTGCTGTTGAGCTCTACTCCTAGATGTTTTCTGCATGTCTGTATGTATGTACATGTGCGTGTCTTTCCTCATTTATTTGGGTTTAGGTGGTGTTTATGTCTTTTTGAGACAAATTTCCAGTTCAGGCTGGTGTTGAATTCACTCTGTAAATTCTCAACAATCCTCCTGCCTTAGCCTCCTGAGAGCTGGGATGGCAAATGTGAGCCACCATACCTGCCCTCCTCATTTATTTGGGCAGGGCCTTACTGTGTAGTCCAGGTTGACCTTGAATTTAGACTCCCAGTGACTGAGCCTGTGCATTTTTGACATTACAGTTGTGCTGCCATGCCAACCATATGCTAGTTTTCAAGTTACTTTAAAACCTAAGGATATTAACCATCTAGGATGGTTGAGAACATTGACTTAGATTTGCTGTATTTTGGGGGATCGTAGATAAGACTCCCATTGTATTTATTCTGAGTTAAAGGGGGCCTGGCAGGATGGCTCAGTGGTCTAAAGCGCCTGCTTGGGAAAGCTTGAGTGGCTTCAGGGACCGCGGTTCGATCCCCGGCACCACATGCTGCGCCAACCCTGCCCTCGGGGCGGGCTGAGCCGGCCATAGAAATGGGTGAATAAACAAAGGTTCTAAAACAAGAAAAAAAAAATAAATAAATAAAATATTCTGAGTTAAAATTTCAGATCTCTGACCAAGTGTCAGGTCATTTTCTCAGAGACGGCAAAATACAGATAAGTTTTCTAGAAATAAAAGGTATTATGGCTAGAGTACTGGAACTATTCTTTTTGTCAGTGATTGGAAATAGACTGGGGTGTGTTGTGTGTACTGATGCAGGTTGTCTTTAAGTTGTAATATTGGCAGGATTCTTAAAGTCAGTTTTCTTTCCTAGAAAGCTTATGTCAAGAGCTGGACTATGACTTTTTGGTAGAATGTATGCTCAGCATGTGTGAGGCACCAAAATAACAAAAATCACCATCAACTGTATATGAAAGTTTTTCTGCCTCAATTAACTATGAATTTTTAAAATATTTATCTATCTATCTATCTGTCTGTCTGTCTGTCTGTCTGTCTATCTATCTATCTATCTATCTATCTATCTATCTATCTATCTATCTATCTGCGGAACCTGGGTTCAAACTCACAACCTTGTACCTGCCAGGCAGGCACTTGTGCCATGGAGCTATCTCTCCAACCCCCAGTTAACTTGGAATTTTGTCTATAAAAGTTATCACAGAATTTAAAAATTTATAACTAGCAGATGTTTTATAAGAAATTAATTTGACTAAAACATGGCATAATCAATGTTGATATAGGGATTTTTTGTTTTGTTTTGTGAGATAGGGTCTCACTGTAGTTCACACTTGTTTTAAACTCACTGTGTAGCCTAGTCTGGTCTTGAATTCATGATTATTCTCCTGCCTCAGCCTCCCGAGTGATGGGATTGTAAGCATGCACTACTTTGCCCAGCTAACATTTGCTTTTTTTTTTTTTTTGTCTTTTTGAGACAGGGTCTCGCTGTACAGTTCAGGCTGGCCTTGAGCTCAGTTTTGTAGCCCAGGCTGGTCTTGAACTCTCACCGATCCTCCCGCCTCAGCCTCCCGAGTGCTGGGATTATAGGCATGCGCCACCACGCCCGGCTCACATTTGCTTTTTATAGGTCTTAGACTTTGTTTAATTTTCTTTGGGGGCTTAGATGGATTGGGCTAGTACTCCCAATCAAACCCAGGGCTTTGCTCAAGTAGACAAGCTCGCTCTTTTCTTTTCTTTTCCTTACTTTTCTTTTCTTTTCTTTTCTTTTCTTTCTGTGAGTTTGTAGCACAATAAGATAATGCAAGTGATATTTTCAGGTGTGTTGGTATCAAGATTTCTAAACTGTTTTCTCTGAAATATGCTCATTGTATGTATCAGATTGAGGACTTTTTTTGCTTTGTTCTGTTCTTTGAGACAAGGTCTAACTTTGTGATTTGGAATGGTCTTGAACTCACTCCATGGCCAAGACTGGCCTCGAATTTTCAGCAATCCTCTTGCCTCAGCCTCCAAAGTACTGGGATTGCAGGAGTGTGCCACCATGCCTGGCTGCATATTTATCAGATTGTATTGAAGTTTATTCTGACTGGATTCTGTAACATAGGAAATAACACGAGTGAATAGTTAACATCAGTGTTTGCACATTCATTCATTCATTCGTTGGTTTGTTTGTTTGTTTGTTTATTTATTTATTTATTTATTTATTTGGTACGGGATCTCACTTCACAGTTCAGACTATAGTTATCCTTCTGCCTCAGCCTCCCCATCACTGGGATTACAGGCATGTATTACCATTCCTGGTTTCAGTGGCCTGCATGGCATGCAGTACTGAGGATTGAACCTGGGTCCTTGTGCTTACCAGATAGGCACTTACACCTCCAAGCTATTTCCTGGGTCCCATGTTTTACATTTTAAAATTAATTTCTCATAACTCCAGCTCATAAAATTATCACATGGCCATAATGTTTTAAAAACTATGCTTAAGATTATCATATATCTTGCATATGTTTATTGTATGTGAAGACTATAATTCTCAGTGTAACATAGTATAAATGTATATTAATTGGTGGTTGGGAAGTCATGATAGACTAAGCAAGCTGGTATCCAAACTGAAGATGGTTAACATGGTACATAGTGTCTATATTCATGAATGAGTGAAGAGTGTTAACCTTGCTACTTTGAAAAGAAAGAAAGAAAACAACACCTTTGTGATCTTTTGAACCATGGTAGAGTACTTTTAAAAAGTGTTTCTAGTTGCCTAAATAGATTGGGAAGTATTTTAATACCATTATGTAAGTTCTGGCTGCAAATCATACAAAACAACAAAATAAAATTGATAACATGAAAATACCCAGCACAGTTAAAGGCTCAGTCATGGTAGCTCTTTGTGTTCCCGTATTCATTATGGTACCCAACTGATATTCACTTAGAATTGATATCTGTCCTTCCAAGAGGAATAACAAACATATAGCTGAAAAGCTCACTTAATATACTGAATTTATGTTTCCTATGTGTTTGTAATAAGAGGTATCTCAGTGAACCCATCTTTACCATGTACTAGAGCAGTGGTTCTCAATCTTTCTAATGCTGTGACCCCGCAATACAGTTCCTTAATGTTGCGGTCACCCCAAACCAAAAAATAATTTTGGTGGCTACTTCAAAACTCTTAATTTTGCTACAGTTATGATTCAGAATGGCTTTAGACAACCCCTGTGTTTTGGTTGTTCAGCCCCTGGTGGGGTCTACACCCACAGGTTCAGAACTGCTGTACTAGAGGTTATAACTAGCAGTGGAATAGCATGCAGTTTGTGGAAAAGAGAAGGTTCAGGAGGATAGATTTTCTTCATTTTTGGGGAGGCTTGCTTTAGAGAAAATGTTTCAGTCTTTCAGAAACTCAAGACATAGCTAAAATCCTTCTGCTTTAAAGATACTCATTCACTCATAGCTAGTTTTTAATTGAAGATCCCTTATTTCTCCTCTCTATAAGTCAGCTTCATGGCCTTTTATAATTTTTAGCATCTCCACAAAATTGTTCAGGTTCAAAACAGAAAAGCTGGTACCAAAATTGAAAGAAAGAAAGCAGAAAAATCCTTCATTTGGTTGTTTCAGGATTCACTGATGTAGTCATTATGAGATTGTTCAAATAGGCATATGATTTAACTGAAATGCTTTAAACTTACAAAGTACTATCTGTAGAGAGCATTAAAAGGTTTATCAATGGCTTGCCTGTTTCTCCCCCCCCCCCCCCCCATTGCCGGCTCAGCCTGCCCTGGGGGTGGGGCCAGCACAGCCTGTGGTGGGGGGATGGAACCTCAGTCCCTATGGTTGCCTTAGCTTGCCTAAGCAGGCACTTTAGACTGCTGAGCCATCTCGCAGGCCCAGACTTGCGGCTTGCCTGTTTTAAGTCAGATAGTACATTAGAATAATTTTAGTGGGAGGGACTAGGGAAATAGCTCAGTAGAATACTGAGTTCAATCCCCAGTTCCACAAAGAAAAAAGAAAAAAAGCGTTAACACAGAATAATTTTAGTGGGTTTTACTTAAGTCCACATTTGTCATTCAGTGTCATAAATAATTCAAGAATTTAGTGTTCCTTGTGTTTTGTCTTTTTAAGGTAGAGTTTTCCTCTGTGGTTCGGGCTGGTCTTGAACTCACTTAGTAGCCCATACTGTCCATGAAGTCACATGATCCTCCTCCCTCAGCCTCCTGAGTGTTGGGATTACAGGCGTGTGCCATTGTGCTGGTTCACCATGGTACTTGAAAAGCAATTAATAAGGAATGTCTGTATATGTAGGTATGTGTGGAAGTTAAAATAAGAATGATTTAAAAAGAATTTATAGCTATCCGAGCTATTGGAAAATCAGCTTTGTTCTCCTTAGAAAAGAGTTTCCTGACCTCTGAAGCCAGGCTCTGTTGGCCCCACCCACCAGGCCCTGGCGTACCCTGGCAAGCTGTCCTGGCAGGGCCAAGAGCCAGGGCTGGTGGTGCAAGGATAAAAGTTCAGGCTCTTGCCTTGCCACTCTGCCACAGGGTGTGGAATGCTGCCCCAGAGGCCCAGTGTGGCCTGCCAGCTAGCTTCCTCTAGCTGTTCAGCTATGTTTTGTTCACCTCCTCGGTCTTATGTCTTGATTTAGTGGCATCGTAATTTGAAAGATAAAAGAATGTGACCGATTCCAGTCATTTTTCCTTCATTAGACCTGGTTGGCACTTTTAAGAGGAAAACATAGCAGGAAAATCCACACCATGGCATGACACAGGAACATGCTGGGGAAACAGCCACTCTAATGTGGATGGTACACTGGTGGCACTTAGAGCCTTTAAGTCTCCTTTCTTAACAGGTGTTCAGTATTGTTTTTTGAGCTTCACATAATCACTGTTAGAAGTTTATAGAAAGGTAGATTTTTATCTAATGTCTCTCATTTCTTTGCTTTTGCTTTTGTTTCTATCTAGTTCTCTATCTTTCCTGGTTATACCTGAACTAGAGTACATCAAAGGGGTATAATTCAGGAATACCTATAATTCCTTCATTTAGGAGGCAGAGGCAAGTGGATAGCCCTCCTGGGCTATACGGTGGGTTCAAGGCCAGTTTTTTGTTTGTTTATTTGTTTTCTTTTTGAGACAGGGTCTGGCTATGCAGTTCATGCTGGCCTTGAGCTCAGTTTTGTAGCCCAGGCTGGTCTCAAACTCATACCAATTCTCCTGCCTCAGCTTCCCAAGTGCTGGGATTACAGGTATGTGTCAACTGTGCCTGACTAGAGCCAGTTTGAATTACAAAGAGCAACTAGGACTACTACAACCTTGACTCCAAACCAAAGATTCCCAAGGGGATTAGAAACAGAACAAACTCAGGCCACTTCTCAAACATCTTTTACGGGAAGAGAAGTCAGGCCATACTGGCAATATCAGAAGCCATTCTGCCTAGCCTGCCCCTCACCCACCCTCCCAGTCTCTGTGAGGTGTTGTAGGCTCTGGTGGACCTCCCTGGCCATGTACTCAAACTCTCATAAGGTGTCACCTTCAGGTTGACCAATGTCATACCACAGACGTGTGGACTGTTAAAAAGAACCACTCCCTGTGTTCTTTGTCTGGGGAAGGAAGATAGCAAATTGAGTGCTCCTCAAATCCAAAGCCTTTGTTTTGCTTTAGAGAGAAGGCAAAGTAGGTCCTGGTCATTTTGTGCTTTCTATGAGGACTGGCTGCTCTAGGCTTGCCAGAGACGCTGCCCACCAGTCTGTTCTGCTGTGGCACCAGCAGAAACGGAAACAGTATGTGCAAAACCCAATGGCTGCCTCCAAACCATATAGCATTAGGTGTCCTTCAACAAATGGTCTCCCAAAGCCAACAATGATGTCATGTGTCACATTGTCTGTGGCCCTTAACACCACTTGCCACCCAGTTTTTACAGGTGGTTTGTGGTTGGTCATGGAGTTTTATAATAAAAAGTTATCTAATATTCCAAGCCAGTTGGTTAAATCCTAGAATATTACATAGGAAGACAAGGGTGCAATAACATGATTAAGGCGTTAAGGCTACACACTAGGGCAGATGCAAGATGGCTTTTCTTCACTCCACTTTTGGCTTACCATTCCACTACATTGATTAAGAAGGCTCTGGGACAAGAGATGAGAAAAATAATAATTCTCTCAACCCTTCTGGGAAAGTCTGCCCTTGAGTTGGTTGGTTCTCTACCTTGTTGTAGCACCCAGGTTTGCCATCTTTAGGCAGTTTCTTTTACAACTGACCAACCCAGCCCACCTCTCGACACACCTCTGTTGAAGTACCTTAGCCAGCCCTTTCCCTTCCATGGCCTTTGTACATCTCAGGGCTACCTAATGGCTGGAGTTCTCAGCCGTGGAGCCAACCTGGAGCTTACCATCAGTTCTCACTAAGCTTGATGGAAGGGGTATTGTTCTCCACTGTGACTAAGGTACATGCTCACTAACCAGTGCATTCCTGGGCATGATCTTCAGTTTATCAAGTCTGCTTTTTACCCTGAGTAACAGCTGGGTAAGCCCTCTCGGCAACTGCCCATTGTTTCTTGTGCAGTGATTCCTGTGCCATACCTGTTTGGCATCCCAGAGGGCTTTTCAGCTATACAGTTACATTCTAACCATGCCAGCCTTCCTTTGTGTTCTGGGAGAGACCATGGCTCCATTAGTACCAACTGTGATAACAGAGCCATTTCTTGGGGGGAAGAGGAAATGCCTCATCAAATCTGCTTGGAGCTTATGAGCCAGTGAAATCTGTAAAGATGCTTGAACATTTTAGTAGGGCTGATTTTCATATTCATACCTAATTCTGATGCTTAGGACTGGAACCCACACTGATGCCCAAGGGTGAAAAAATACACTTGGTGAGGAAGACAACAGGCCTGACCTTGATGCCCAGTAAGGGGCACCCCCAGGCTTTACTTTTCTTCTTGTTTTTGGCCTCATTTTATTTAACAAGTATTAACAATAGAGAACTGTATTTGCAGGAAGAAAACAGTTTTCTACAGCATTTGTCATACTAGGCTGTGAGCTGGTGTGCAAAAGCTAGATAGAACTTTTGATGCTGTTTTTCCTTTTAAATGAGATTACTGAAGTATATAGTATATTATGTCTTTTTTAAATTGAACTGAGGCTTTTGTTCTTAAAGGCCTGCAGTATAAGATAGAAGGTCGAAAATAGAATTGCTAGAGAGTTTTCTTTACAAAAAGAAATGTTAGGGGGCTGGGGAGATAGCTCAGTAGTGTAAGTGCTTGCCTGGCAAGTGCGAGTTGCTGAGTTCAATCCCTGTTACCTCAAAAAAAAAAAAAGATATTTTAATGGGCATTTTTTCAAAATGATATTTTTTCCCACTTTTTATTATTTTTTAATTTTTTTATTTTATTTATCTATTTATTTTATTATTTTTTTGGCTTTTTGAGACAGGGTCTCACTGTGCAGTTCAGGCTGGCTTTGAGCTCACTTTTGTAGCCCAGGCTGGTCTCAAACTCGCAGCGATCCTCCTGCCTCAGCCTCATAAGTGCTGGGATTACAGGCGTGAGCCACCACGCCCGGCTTTTTTCCCACTTTTTAATAATACTTTTGTACTTCACTATTTTATTCTCCTTTCATAGAACTTCTTTTTCTGGTTTTGTGTTTTGAGACAGCTTTCAGACTAGCTCACTGTTTTGCCCAGGCTGGCCTCAAACTTAACTTACTTAACAGTACTAAGGATTGGACTCAGTACCTTGAATTTGCCAGGCAAGCACTTACTCTACTGAACTATCTCCCTGGCCCAACCTCAGACTTTTGCTGTGATCCTTCTTACAGGCATACACTGCCATGCCTGCCCTTTAATAGTATTTCTATGTATATTCCTAGAACCAACCCATGGAACAAAGCCCTTTTAGGTATAAAAGACATAGCAGATAGAATATTTGCCACAATATTATTTTTTTTAAAAAAGAGAGTAGTGTCATAGATAAGAAAAATTTTTACTTAGATTGACTTTGAAGTAATACTAAATTATGACATGCTTAATTAATGGTCTTTGGGGTTGGCCACCTTTTGGTATTTCCAAATTGCTAAGGTACTTGTGATACAATTTTATCTCATGATGTAGATCCTTTCTATTCATTCACTGGTTTCCATGACTTTTTTAGTCCACTGGTTCACAACCTGTGGATCGCGACCCCGGCAGAGGTCATTCTGAATAACTGTAGCAAAATTAAGAGTTTCGAAGTAGCCACTAGAATTATTTTGTGGTTTGGAGGTCACCGCATCATGAGGAACTATTGCGGGGCCATGGCATTAGAAAGGTTGAGAACCACTGTTCTAGTCCATTCTTAAATTGCTTATAAATTTATACTCTTACTTAGTTGTTATCACATTTACTTTTCTGTCATTGCTGGAACAAAATACCCGACACCCAAGATTAGTGAAGGAAAGGTTTATTTTAGCTTTTACTGGAGGTTTCAGTCCATACTTGGCTGGCCCCAAGGCAGAAAATAGCAAAGAGCAAAGGAAGGAGCAGTGGCTGTGGAAGCTAGTAAGCCTCTCTCCTTTCCTTATATTGTGTGCAGATTACCCACCCCCAGGGTGGGCATAGCGCTCACACTCCTCATTGCTACATTAGATCACAAATTATTCACAAACTCTGGCAGCTGACCCCATGACTGCATGAGGCTTTGGTGGGTATGGGGGGGTGGCACAGACACCTAGAAACAAACCATAACAGTTGTACTTTCCAGTTAATTCTAAGTCTCCTGCAGCAGATAGCAAAGGTTCTTTGAGGTATTGGTAATAGAATGTGATAGTGTGTAGCAGATTGTGAGAAACTGTTCCTATGTTCAGCTCTACCTTGTTCTGAGGGTAGTACCATTGATACACGTAATTTTAATTCCTTTTATGAGTAGTTTGAAAAACTAAAATTTTAATGTTTAAGTTATTGGTCAAATGAGTTTGGTAAAACTGAACTTGATACGTCAGTTGATAGTGAATAAACTCAAAATTCCAAATCCTAATCTTTTTGGCAATGTAGATAGGCATTTTTATACAATCATTGTCACTAAAATGTTTAGTCCTTTTGCCACCGAATTTGAATGATTTGTGTGGCTTGTGTAATACTTCCAATTGTAAAATTTTTCAAAAGATGACTTGGAATAAAGTGATACAGTAGTTAAAAAGTTGGAAAACACATTAAATTTCAATTTTTCATTGTTATTGACAAGATTAAGTCTTGCCACAGATTTCTTACTCTTTTATGTAATTACTAATGAATCATAATTTATGAAATTTGTGATTTTATATACATGTAGGTCAAGGAACTTTAAGTCTTTAAAACATACAGGATAGAAAGTTAGTAGCAATAATGTTAAGAAACATAATGTGGATCTTTTCTTCTAATCTGCAATTCCAGGACGACGTAGACAGCCTAAACCCAGTTCTCAGGGACAACCCACAGCTTCATGAGGAAGTGAAAGTCTGGGTCAAGGAACAGAAGGTTCAGGAGATTTTTATGCAAGGTAACTATTTTGAATTCACGCATTATCATCATCATCTGGAACTAGGCAATTTCCCATATTTCCCTTTGGTTGTTCAGTTACGTGCAGTACAAACAGAAAACCCAGTCTGATAACTTTTTGCTTTTGATAATTTGAATTACATATAATCCAGAGGAGAATAATTACTGAATCAGAATTTTAATAGAAAGCCCATGGCTACTAGTTTTTAAACTAATTTCAACCAAGTTCTTGCTATGAAATTAGAATTACATGGGTATTTTATTGACAGAAACAGTTCCACAGTATGGAATGCTATAGTTGTGTCCTTCCTGGAGAAGGAAGTATTTTTGGAGTAGAGGTATCTGAAGACACAATTGATTATAGTTGCAGAATGTCATTGGTATATCAAGAAAAGCAGGGGCTGGCCAGATAGATCAGCAGACTGAAGCACCTGTAGGGAGATGCAGGGACCAGGGGCTCTGTCCCCAGCATGCCAGCCCCCAGGGCAACCTGAGACAGTGATTGAGACTGGGTGTGGTGGCATGGGTCTGTAATCCCAGCACTTCGGAGGCTGAAAACGGAATCATTAAGAGTCTGATCTAGGTAGTGAGACCTTGTAGATCCTGTACTAAATACATTTTAAAACAAAATTTAGAAGTCATATTTTCAGACTTTTTTTGAGGCATTATGGTGTGTTATTTTATTGCATTGGGTTGGGTTTTGTTGTTTTTGTGACAAGGTCTTAGTTGCACCTGGCTTTGAATTCAAATAGCCCAGACTGGCCTCAAACTCATTTGAGTCCTCCTGTCTCACCCTCCCAAATGTTGGGATTAGAGGAGTATGTCACCATGCCAAGCACTAGTTTATTGTATAAGCCCCATCCCCATATTTATCCTAGCCTTCAGTATTCATGCCATTAAGCATCAGGAATAATTTCGAAGTTGTAGCTGTTTTACTTTATATAGTTACATATGAGAGGAGACAGCAGGTCATCTATATATTAAGCAATTTTGTGTGTAAGTATTCTTTAAATGCTAATATTCAGAATATAAAACATGCACAGAAATAAACTGTTCTTGTGAATCTGCAACATTTCTCTCCCAGGTCCAACCGTCCCACTTCCCCATTTGCTTCCATCACCCTGCTCTGTACATGTTCTAAACAGATCCACCACACCGTTATTATGCCTCCCCCAAATTAATAGCTTCTTAACATTAAACGGTAGATACTTAGATGCACATTTCCATTTGTCTCACAAATATCATAAACAGTTTTAACAAAATTATTTTTAAATCCTATTACCCACACATACACACCATACTGGAAACTGGACCCAGCCTCTTTCCACTAAGTTACATCCCTGGCACTTCTTATTTTCTGCTTTTAGACAGGGTCTCACTAAATTTTCCAGGCTGGACTTGAATTTTTAATCCTCTTGTGCCAGCCTCATAGAGTGCTGGAAATATATGAATAAACCACTCTACCCTGCTTTGTTTAAAAAACAAAACAAAACTGAAAAGATCCAGGAAAGGCCCACACAGCATGATGGTTGGTATCCTTTTCTTACCTCCTCCTGACAGTTTGTCAAAGAAACCAAGCTAATTTTTTAGAAACAAACCTTTTGTTTCCTCATCCTAGTAGAAAAGATTAAGGCATTAATTAATAGTCCCTGTCTGTCTTAGCCAGATTTGTGAGGCACATTCAAAGTTGTATTATATTTTGAAAAGAAGCCAGTGCGGATGGTTCAGTGATGATGATTAAAAGCATCCTATTTTGTCATTTGTAAGTGCTTTTCTGTCAGTAAAAAAAAAAAAAAAAAAAAAAAAAAAAAAAAAAAAAAAATATATATATATATATATATATATATGTATATATATGCACGCTAAGTTTAAAAAAGGCTAGAGTTTTAAAAAATTGTATGTATTTGATACAGGGTCTTGCTACTCAGCTCATACTTATAGTGATGCTCGTATCTCAGTCTCCCCAGTGCTGGGATTACAGGTAGGCACCACTATGCCTTGTTTTCAGGCTAGCACAGCATGTGATCCTGAGGTTCAAACTCGGTCCTGGCACTTGCCAGGCAGGTGCTTTTACCATTGAGCCATCTCCCCAGCCCCAAACTAGAGTTTTGATAATGGATTATATCTAAGTAGATATATATTTTATCTGGCTTAAAGTACAGCTCATCAGTATATTTGGTCCGTCCGTCCCCCTACCCCCCACCCCAGGTAAATTTATTTAATTTCTATATGGTGGAATTGGTTTTTTTTTTTTTTTTTTTTTTTTTTTTTTTTTTTTTTTTTTTTTTTTTTTTTTTTTTTTTTTTTTTTTTTTTTTGTAGCAGTACTGGTAGTCGAGCCAAGACCAAGAGCCTTGAATAGGCTGTCACTGAGCTGCATTCCTGGCTTCATGGGACAACTATTTTTGTGGGTGCGGGGGGGGGTCAAGGTCTTGCTGTGTAGCCCAGGCTGGCTTTAAACTCGATGGTCCTACTACCTTAGTCTCCTGAATGCTGGAATTACAGGCTTTTTTTTTAACTTTATGCCCTGGTGGTGGGGCAGTTGCAGCATATGGTGACCAGATGGACCTGAGGTCCCTGCTCTTAAGACTGCTTAGCTATCTCGCCAGCCCAAGATGACAGGTTTATCCCAGCCCATGGAATACTTTCTATGGGCAGTTGATATTTTTAGGCAGATATTGGCAAAAAATCTTTTTAACTGTCAATAGCTATTAAAACTAGTAATTGGCAGTTTGAGTCTGTTAAACATAAATAAAATAACATCAGCCTAGCAATCACAAACCTAGTTTGGGCAGTTTAGCAGCTTATGAAGGCCCTGTCTCAAGAGAAATTTAATAGGGGCTGGGAACATAGCTAAATGTGAAGGTTCATTCCCTAGTACCGCATAAATGGAAGGGAGGGAGGGAGGCAGGAAGGAATTGCTTACAGTAAAATTCTAGCACCTGGGAGACTCAGGCATTAATTAAGTTCTAAATTATTGTTCTTTTTACCCCAGTAGTTAGTCATTTACTTAAACCTAAACAGCTTTGTAACCTTACTATGTAACAGACTACTATAATAACCTTACATTTTGTTCTGTCTTCCTAATTTATAATTCAGAAACATTCGCAGAAAGTATGTGAATTGACTAACAAAAACTTGTACTTGATCTATGCGATAAAATAGCCTCTAAAACACTATTTTACTACTGATCCTAGGTTCTCTTATGCATCTGTTACATAGCTTTATGTTTCTCCAACAAGGTAATTCGTAAGTAAAAATGTTTCCGTTTACCATATATATATATATATATATATATATGTATGTATATATCCCTGCTTCCTGTGTTTTTTTAAAGGTCCTTATTCTTTAAATGGATACAGAGTGAGGGTATATAGACAAGACTCTGCCACCCAGTGGTTTACTGGCATAATTACTCATCATGATCTCTTCACTCGCACCATGATCGTTATGAATGATCAGGTAAATAGTTTAACTATTGTTGGTGCTAGGGTTCAAATCCAGGACCTTGCACATGCAAAGCACGTGCTCTCTCCAACTAAGCTATACCTTCTTAGGTCCCCTCAATATTTTTTCAAAAAAATTTTTTTACAGTGCAAGTAATTCTATGCTGAAAAATGCATCAGCAATTAGTAATTTTCATCTCCAGAGTTTTTTGTCTTATCCTGAAAGTTTTCATGTGCCATATATTACATAGAGGTCATTTCAGGCCACAGGGTGATGATGATGCCAAATTTACTTCAACACTGATAAAATTAGTTCCTGAATTAGCAGCATTACACTTTTTTTTTTTTTTTTTTTTTGTCTTTTTGAGACAGAGTCTCAGTATGGCCTTGAGCTCACTTTTGTAGCCCAGGCTGGTCTCGAACTCACACCCATCCTCCTGCTTCAGCCTCCCGAGTGCTAGGATTACAGGCGTGCGCCACCATGCCCGGCAGCATTACACTTTTAATTGCTTGGTCTTTTATTTATTTATTTTTGGTGGGGGGGTGTCTTTTTTTTTTTTTAAGTGTATTACGTGTTTTGAGACAGAACTCAGCATGTAGCCCAGACTGGCCTCATAGTCACAGTGGTCTTCCTACTTCAGCTTCAAGAGAGTTAGGATTACATTGCCACACCCAGTTTTTCTTTTTTAATCCTTAGGTTAGCTAAACTTTCTCTGAAAAGCTTCAGCTTTTCTCTTTCCAGTAATAAAAGTATTTTTAAAATACTCTGTTTCCCTTTTCTTTTCTTCTGAGCTGTCTCATTCTCTGTCTCTCTCTGCTTCTGTCTCTGGTTTGTGGTGCTGGATGTTGAACCCAGGGCATAGCAAATGCTAGACAAGGGCCCTTCCGCTGAACCACATCTCCAGCCGTCTGTCTTTCTCCTTGGTAACAATGCATAGGACTATCATCATATCTCACTGTCAGCATTCAGTGTGCTCATTTTAAAGTTTAATATATGTATGAGAAGTGCAATGATCTGGATTTTCTTTTTGAGAAAAATGTAAACTTTTAAATTCATTATTTATATTGAATAAATAGATTTTTATGCCTTCCTACCCAAGTGGATTTTGCTGAATATCTGATAGAGCTCCTTTATACTTTATATAAGCACTTTGGCTAAACTTTTGGTCAAAATCCATTTGACCAAGTCTAGTAAATAAATCATATTGTGTAACTTCATTTTTTTCCTTAAAAATATGACAAGCCGGGCGTGGTGGCGCACACCTGTAATCCCAGCACTCGGGAGGCTGAGGCAGGAGGATCAGTGTGAGTTCAAGACCAGCCTGGACTACAAAAGTGAGCTCAAGGCCAGCCTCAACTGCATAGAGAGACCATGCCTCAAAAAAAGACTAAATAAAAAAAAGACAAACTTTAACCTCTCAAAGAAGTGCAAAGTTGCCTTGAATTTTTAAATTCAATTGTACAGTTTGATGTCTCTTTCCTAAACTTTATTTTATAGCTTTGTTGAAAATTAATATTTAAGGGGCCCGGTGGGATAGCTCAGTCCTCTAAAGCACCTGCTTGGGGAAGCTTGGGCAGCTTCAGGGGCTGTGGTTTAATCCCTGGCACCACGTGCTGCACCAGCCCTGCCCTCGGGGTGGGCTGAGCCGGCCATAAAAATGAGTGAATAAAGAAACAAAGGTTCTGAAACAAGAATAAAAATAATAAATAAAGTAAAATATTGTTTAAAACAAGAAAGAAAGAAAATATTTTAAAAATTTTCTAACTTTGCATCTATATTCTTTTGGGACATCACTGCGTGTTTGGATTTATATTCTAGATTAATTCTTTTTTTGTTTGTTTGTTTTGTTTTTGTTTTTGTTTTTTTGAGACAGGGTCTCACTATGCAGTTCTGGCTGGCCTTGAGCTCACTTTTGTAGCCCAGGCTGGTCTCGAACTCACACTGATCCTCCTGCCTCAGCCTCCTGAGTGCTGGGATTACAGGCGTGTGCCACCACGCCCGGCAAGATTAATTCTTATTCTTGTTTTTCAAGGCATTTTTGCTCTGAATTGTGCTTTTTAATTCTTGGCTAGCAGTTGAAACCATGTTTCAAAATGTTAAAAGTGTATTTTTTTTCTTTGATGATGAAAATGCATTATGTAAAGAAAATTCATTATGTAAATCTGATAGGATCTTATAAATGAAAGGATACTGATTTCTAATCATTTGTGCTAAGGAAAGAAAATATCAAATACTGGTTAGCATGCTGGATTTAATTTTTTTGTTGTTTTGTGTCATTAATCAGGTACTGGAACCACAGAATGTCGATCCTTCTATGGTTCAAATGACCTTTCTAGATGATGTTGTTCACTCTTTATTAAAAGGTGAAAATATTGGCATTACGTCACGACGAAGGTCTCGTGCCAGTCATAGTGTCAGCATTGTTCACGTATGTATGCTATTGGTGATAGATTTTAGTAAAAGTATTTTCTCTTAGGCTACTTAGAATCTGGTGTAAAAGTCATTATTGGCTGGTTATTTTTAGGGTCATTACACACGTGCCCAAGCAAACAGTCCCAGACCAGCAATGAATTCTCAAGCTGCTGTACCAAAACAGAATGCACACCAGCAACAGCAACAAAGAAATACTCGTCCAAATAAGAGAAAGGGCTCAGACAGTAGTATCCCAGAAGAAGAAAAGATGAAAGAAGAAAAATATGATTACATATCACGCGGAGGTAATAGCCACTTTCTTTTTAAAGTTTTGAGAACAAAAATATATTTAGTACTGTATGAAAAATAAAACGTTGTTTTTAATCTTACAGAAAATCCTAAAGGCAAAAACAAACACTCAGTGACTAAAAGAAGAAAGCCTGAGGAGGATGAAAAAAAACTGAATATGAAAAGACTACGGACTGATAATGTTTCAGATTTTTCTGAAAACAGTGACTCAGAAAATTCAAATAAAAGAATAATTGATAACTCCTCAGAACAAAAGCCAGAACATGATTTGAAAAATAAAAACACTTCAAAGATCAATGGTGAAGAAGGAAAATCCCAGGATAATGAGAAAGCAGAAGAGACACTAATGGATATTCAGCCTCCTTGGGCTGGAATACAGGAAGATAAACTTGAAGAAGCAGAGATGCACAAGTCTGTTGATACTCAGCTTCAAGAAAAAATGACTATCCACTCATCAGAACAGTCTGTACTGGATGATCGTAATGCTAGTGATGTACTTGTTCAAGAATGCAATATTGAAGACACACATACTGTGGAATTGCTACCAAAAGAGAAATTCCTATCAAGGCCACCAACACCAAAATGTGTTATCGATATAACTAATGACACTAATTCAGAAAAGGTGGTTCAGGAAAACTCAAGTACCGTCAGCCTTCAGACAGCTGAGAAAGTGGATCCTAATACTAGCGATCCAAAACATTCAATTGGAAATGCAAAATGCTTGGAAACAGCAAAACAAGATTCTGACCAGAACTGGGTTAGTGATGTAGTTAAAGTGGATTTAGCCCAATCTAGTGTTATAAATGCTGCTTCACGAGATGGTCACCTGGACATGGAGAAAGAAAACAATCATTATGTCTCTTACATGTCTTTAAATGCAGTTCCTGTCACAGAAGATAAGCTTCATAAGCGGAGTCCACCCCTAGAGACTGCAAAGTCTAAACTGAACACTTCAGCCGAGACTCACAAGACTAAATCCAGTTCCTCACCTGAAGTGGTTAAACCCAAAATTACCCATTCTCCTGATTCTGTAAAATGTAAGACCACTTATGTGAACAGCCAAGCTACTGGTGAAAGAAGACTGGCAAATAAGATAGATCATGACTTATCAAGATGCAGTTTTCATCCGGTTCCAACTAGAGGCAGTACATTGGAAACAAAGAGCCCTCTCATTATTGATAAAAATGAGCATTTCACAGTTTATAGAGATCCTGCTCTTGTTGGGTCAGAGACGGGCGCTAATCACATTTCACCTTTCTTAAGCCATCATCCTTTCCCTCTTCACTCCTCATCCCACAGAACCTGTTTGAATCCAGGTACCCATCACCCTGCCTTAACTCCTGCTCCCCACTTACTAGCTGGATCATCCAGTCAAACTCCATTACCCACCATTAACACTCATGCTCTTACAAGCGGGCCTCACCATTCTGTTCACCACCCCCATTTACTTCCCACTGTGTTACCAGGAGTGCCTGCAGCCTCCTTACTGGGTGGCCACCCACGCCTAGAGAGCGCTCATGCCAGCAGCTTGAGCCACTTGGCCCTCGCACACCAGCAGCAGCAGCAGTTGTTACAGCATCAGTCGTCTCATCTTCTTGGACAAGCCCATCCGTCGGCTTCATATAATCAGCTTGGACTTTATCCAATTATTTGGCAGTATCCAAATGGAACACATGCATACTCAGGACTTGGTTTGCCTTCATCTAAGTGGGTTCATCCAGAAAATGCAGTTAATGCTGAAGCTTCATTGAGAAGAGTAAGTCACATTGGTTTGCCACAAACCAATATGTACTGATATGTACAGATGACTTTTTTAGCATCCCACTTTTTAAAGATCATTTCCTGATTTAAAGAGTGTTCACATTTTTATATGCTTTTTCTAGGTTCTTAGTAACCAACGAAGAATAGTAGTAGAAATCTCAGAAAATCCTGGTTATAAAAAGTAGATCAGTTAAAGAAGTAAAAAACCTTTTATAGTATTAACAGATTTAGATTCATGGTCTATATCAGGGATGGTAAACCTTTTAGAGCTTTCAGTGGTACGGGCAACCTGTTGTGGCATGCCTGCAGTAGGTTCATCACCACTGGTTTATTGATAATTATTGTATGCATTTCAATTTCTAGAAGTGGGATTGGCCAGGGTATAGTTTAGCAGCGTGGTGCCTACCTGGCAAATGTGAGATACTAAGCTCAATTCCCAGTACCAAAAAATGAATAGAAAATATGTAGGATAAAATTGTAAGATTCTTAAACTATTCACTAAAAGATGATGTTGTGTACTCTGGCTGGTTTAATCAATACATTATGCCAGGCATTGTGGTACACACCTATAATCCTAGCACTTGGGAGGTTGAGGTAGGATCTGTGAGTTCAAGGACACCTGGGGCTACAAGTGCATTTAAGGCCAGCCTGAACTACACAGTGAAACTCCGTCTCAGAACAAATGTATTGCAAGGTGTATGATTACCTCTTCTCTTTAAGGCTGGCCAAGATTGGAAGTTCTCAACGTTTTGGAAAGTTATAGCTAAGATTTCTCCTTTGTAAGGGAGAATTGCTCAAGTTGGGCATCTAGGCCTTGTTTTCCTTAGTGAATTGTGTGGTTTTCCTGCTAAGTTGATTTTATACTTTCAAGAAGTGCCAAGGAGTAATAATCAGACTCACTATAGAAAATGGAGAGTGAGTATCACTATCACATTCTCAGGACACTGTCTTTCCATCCTCAAAATGCTCCCCAGGTCTCCCCCTTGGATGTTTTTAATGCATATTTATTTGGTCTTGGTGGTTGAAGAGGCATTACCTAAATTTGCCGTCTGTGTTGAGGACCTGGCCAAGATCCCCAATTGCCTACGTGGAGGGGTATGGCCACAGAAACAGACAAATTTAGAAATACATGAGGGAGGCCCAGGCAGTCAGTGCCTCAGGGTGGCCAGAGGACATGGCAGTCTAAGCTAGCCCCTTGTTACCACATGGACGGGGCAGTCCTGGCAGATGTATCCAGTGGCCTAGAGCAGTGCGATCTTACTAAACTGATGACGGTATCCTGGTAGTGAGCGTCCGAGGTATGCCCTGCAGGCTGGAGGTGATCTTGGGCTGATACAGTCTTTGCCTGCAAAGGCACAGCATCATGAGACCATGAAAACCTCCAAGTCCTCACCATAGTTTATAAGGTTGTAGTGTCCAGCAGATCTTAGCCGTTGTCAAGTGTTGCACAACAAAACTTTGGAACTTTTCCATCTTGTGGAATTAAACTATCTCCTTAGGCATTTTATTCCCTTTCCATCAATAGTTGGCAGCTACCTTCTGCTTTATGGTCCCTGACTATTCTGATTTTTGACTACTTTAGATGTTTGATGTATAATTGTATAGTACTTGTCTGGTCCATAGTGGCTTGTTTTGTTCAACATTATTTCCTCAAGCTTCATCTGTGCTGTCTGTCCTGTGACAGAATACCCACATTCTTTACTTTTATGTTTTTTTGCTATGTAGTTACACTGGCCTGAATTCCTTGTGTAGCCCACGGCAGCCTCCTGCCTCTGCCCGCAGAGTGCTGAGAGTGCAGGCCGATATATCACACCACATCAGGCTACGCTTATATCTTGTTCTTGTGTGTGTTCACTTGTGTGCATCAGCGCCCTCATACACATTTCCCTACCTTCCTTTTTTTTGTACTGGGGAATGAACTCCAAGGTCTCATGCTGCGTTCCCATCCAAACCACACCTTTTGTGTTTGTTTGTCTTTGAATGTTTTTAGTTGCTTGTACCTCTTGATTATTGTGAATACTGTGACAGCGCAAGTGTTTTGAGGATCTTCCTAGTATCGTGTGCCTTTTTGTCAACCTTTTGTGCTGATAGTTGGCGGGGGCACACCCACAGTCGGCAGTAGCAGGTGTCCACATGAGTGATGACAGCAGGTACAAGGGTGGTGGGTGCACCAACAGTTTGTAAAAGGACCATTATGTGTAGTGATATAAACCTTGGTCATGGTGAGTAGTATATGATTGGTGATTTTGATGGTAAGGGGCACTTCCTGCTGGTTGGTAACACAAGACAGAGCTTTTTGACAGTCTCTGTTTATAAGAACAAGAAATGATTTATTGTGTAAAGTTCTTTAATAAAGAAATAAATCTCTTTAAGCAACATGAAGATCTCTTACCTCTAGTATATGTCAGAAGTAAAAATACCATAAGCTTAAGATTCTAGACTTAGAAATACTTTTAGCTTTGTTTTGTTTTTTTCGATTTACAGTACCAGAGATTGAACTCAGGACCCTGTGCTTGCTAGGCAGGCACTTATTCTACCAAGCTATCCCCTTGGCCCGTGGAAATAATTGTAAATGATATTTCACAGAGCAAAACTACTACTGCCAATACTTGATTACTTGATTTTTTGAGTCTTACAACATCTGGGCCCTTTGTGTCATTATTTACTTGAATGATACTTAGCATGAGGTTTATGGCCACAGTGTCTGCTTTTAATCTAAGTAACTTTATAGCAGTGTACTAATCATAGCCTTCCTGACCCTGGAACACATGGTACCTGATAGTGCTACTTCAAGGAGCAGAAGTTTATTTGATTCACTTTCCAGTGAGTTCAGTCCATAGTTAGCCAGCTCCAAGGTAGAAATGGTATAGCGGAAGGGCACAGTACAAAAAAATGCTTAACCAGAGGCTACCAGGAAGCAGAGAAAGAAGGAAGGAACCAAGAACAACACTTAACAACCCTCCTCTGTGTACCCCGCCCTCCCTCTTAACAGCATTTTCCCTGGTGATTGCCTTGACCCAACTGAATGGAGCACCCCCAGAAATCATAAATTACTAAATGTCCTTCTGCCTCCCCACCCCTCCTATGGAACTTGGGGGCATTTCAGATCTAAGCCATAAGAAAAGCAGTAGGTTTTTGGTATGGTATCATTGCATTACGAGTTTGAATTTTATAGTGGATTCCTTCCTATATTCCATCTTTGGCTATCATCCTATTGACACTCAGAGAATATACTCAGAGGAGTGTCAGTGAGTCATAAAAACAAAATCTAAGCATGTAGTTATATATATGGCTTAACATATAGGTCACTGTTACCACATAAGCAGTTATGAGAAAGCAAGTGTATTAACACTTAAAACATTAATTTTGCAATATTTTTGTACCCCCAAGTTTCTGATCCAACAAAGTTTGGATTAGAAATTTCATTATACTGTAGGTATATATAATGGAGTATAATGGAGTACATTTAGGCTTTGAAAATATGATACTGTTAGGAACTAGGCCAGTCCTTGGGGGCTCACAGAGGTTTATCACCATGGGTTTGAGGCTAGTCTGGACAACATAAGGAGACCCTGTCTGGGGGAAAGAAAGAAAAACCTAAGTCAATAAGTGTTACAACGTAGGTGAATAAACTACAGAAATAAACAGCATTATATTTTCAAAGCCTAAATGTGCTCCATTATACTCTATTATATATACCTACAGTATAATGAAATTTCTGATCCAAACTTTGTTGGATCAGAAATGCTACAATATATATTTTGGTATTAGAACCCCAGAAAATCATATATATTAGAGTCTTTGGACATCATGTATAGCAAGTTAAAAGTACTAATTGAAGACCTTTTACTTTTAGTAAAAGTAGCAGTAAATTTCTAGAAATTACTGTGTTTGATTAGTTTTCTGCATCAAACAAAAAAATCCATATAATTTTGTTGGTTATTTCATTATTTCTCACCAGATTTATTTTGAAAAAAAATTCAGATTTAATAAGTACACCATTAATGTTCCTGTGATACCAAGTGTAGCCTTTTTCAGTTAACTAAAGCCTAGTTTGTTTGTTTTAATAGAATTCTCCCAATCCTTGGTTACATCAACCTACCCCTGTGACTTCGGCGGATGGGATTGGATTACTTAGTCACATTCCTGTTAGACCTTCCAGTGCAGAGCCGCATCGACCTCTTAAAATTACAGCACATTCCAGTCCACCACTGACAAAAGCTTTAGCAGATCACCATAAAGAGTAAGTTTACCAGTACTTGTAAACTTTAAACTACTTTGTTTTTCACAATTTTTCTTAATTTAACAGTTGTCTAAAAATCATCTTTGTAGTACTGTTTTTGTTTGTTTGTTTGTTTTTGTTTTTGGGTTTTTTCTGTATTGGTATATCTTTTAATTTACTTGATTAAAAAAAAGAATGTTGCACAAAGTGCCTTCATCTTTTATGAGAAAAGGTGATTATAGAAACCTCTGTGTCTTTTTCATTGCAGAGAATTGGAAAGGAAAGCTTTTATGGAACCATTACGGTCTGTCACAACCACATCAGCAAAACATGACCTGGATCTAAATAGGTCACAGACTGGAAAAGACTGTCACTTGCATAGGCATTTTGTGGATCCAGGATTAGGTCAATTGCAGAGGCCACCACAGGAGACTGGAGAAAGATTGAACAAATACAAAGAGGAACATCGTCGGATTCTTCAAGAAAGTATTGATGTTGCTCCCTTTACAACCAAAATCAAGGGGCTTGAGAGTGAAAGAGATAATTATTCCAGAGTGGTATCATCTTCTAGCCCTAAAAGCCATGTTATCAAACAAGATAAAGATGTGGAACGCTCAGTATCAGAACTTTATAAAATGAAGCATGCAGTGCCTCCAAGTTTGCCCCAAAGTAATTATTTCACTACACTGTCCAACAGTGTAGTCAATGAGCCACCAAGATCATACCCAGCCAAAGAGGTTTCACATATTTATACTGAAAAGCAGAGTAACTCCCCTGCAGCCTCAGCTAATCCTCAAACTCTGACTTCATTTATGTCATCTCTTTCAAAACCTCCCCCTTTGATAAAACATCAACCAGAAAATGAATGTTTAGTAGGCAAGACACCAGAACATCTTCCCCATCAGATTGCATCTCACTCAGTAACAACTTTCAGAAATGACTGTCGGAGTCCTACTCATTTGACAGTTTCCTCTACAAATGCACTCCGCAGTATGCCTGCTTTGCATAGAGCACCTGTATTTCACCCACCAATCCATCACAGTTTAGAAAGAAAGGAAAGCAGCTATAGTAGCCTTTCACCTCCAACTTTAACTCCAGTAATACCAGTAAATGCTGGTGGGAAGGTCCAAGAATCACAGAAACCTCCAACTCTAATTCCTGAGCCTAAGGACTCTCAGGCAAATTTTAAGTGTTCTTCTGAACAGAGTTTGACAGAAATGTGGAGATCTGCTAATAACCTCAGCAAAGAGAAAGCTGAATGGCTTGTAGAGAAAAGCAGTGGCAAGTCACAGGCAGCTGTGGCATCTGTCATTGTGCGTCCACCTTCTAGTACAAAAATTGATAGCATGACAGCAGTGCAGTTAGCTTCCAGAGATAGAGTTAGTGAAAGACCTTCAGCTGGGACACATAAAACAGATTGCCACAAACTAGCAGAAGCTGGAGAGTCTGCAAGAATCACTCTACCAAGTGTGAACTCAGATAGCGTGCACATAAAATCAGAAAAAATCTTGGAGACTGTCTCCATGGGCAGTGCTTCCACTTCAGTTATGTCTGTAGTAAATACGGTATGTAATAGCAAAACAGATGCATACACATCTGCTGTTACTACCACCAGTGTTGCCAGCTGGGGTGGTGCAGAAGTAATTTACTCTTTATCAAATACCATTTTGGCCTCTACATCCTTAGAATGTATCTCTTCAAAAAATGCCAGTCAGTCTGTGGCTGCAACACAAGAATGCAAGGTCAGCACCATGGGTCCAGTTACCGTGCCCAGTAGTAAAATAGGAAGTGCTGGCTTTCAGTCTAGCTCAGGCTTCTCTGGCACAAGTGATTTTATCCATTTAAAAAAGCACAAGGCAGCTTTGGCTGCAGCTCAGTATAAAAGTAGTAACGTCAGTGAGACTGAGTTTAATGTTAAGAAAAATCAGACCACATCAGTCTCCCTTCCCCTAGATAACACTGTAGTCTGTAGTACAGTTAACAAAACAACCTCTGTAGGAAATGGGCAGGTGTCCCAGACAAGTCAACCAAACTACCATACTAAGCTGAAAAAGGCCTGGCTTACTAGACACTCAGAAGAAGATAAAAATACTAATAAAATTGAAAATTCAGCGAATTCTGTGTCAGAAATTATTAAGCCATGTTCTGTCAACTTAATAGTGTCTACATCCAGTGATATACAAAGTAATGTAGACAGTAAAATTATCATTGATAAGTGTGGAAGAGATGATAAAGTCAATAGGAGAAAAGCCAAAAGAACGTATGAATCAGGCTCCGATAGTGGAGACTCTGATGAAAGTGAAAGTAAGGCGGAGCAAAGGACTAAGAGACAGCCCAAGCCAACTTACAAAAAGAAGCAAAATGACTTGCAGAAAAGGAAAGGGGAAGCAGAGGAAGATGTGAAACCCAATGGAGTGCTCAGCAGGAGTGCCAAAGAAAAAAGTAAGCTGAAGCTACAGAGCAGCAGCAGTAGTGGTAAGTTAGTTTTGTCTCAGATAAAATGGGCTGATGTGGCAGAATGGTGTGTTTCTGTAACAATTAGTTGAAAAGCCTCTGTTACCTTTATTTGCATGTGTAGATATATTAATGGCCTCATTTCACAAGTGACTTCTAAGAGGAAGCGAGACTGTTTTATGTTTAGCCTTTGATTTTTGTCTCTCCCCCCACCACTCCCTTCCAGGGATCAAACTCAAGACCTTACACTTGCCACGCAGGCACTTGTGCCCCTGAGCTGTCTCCCCAGCCCTAGCCTTTGGTTTTTTAAGTCTTGTAGAAATACATTTATTTCACCTAGGACTAATATGTAATATGTATGATTGAGTATGAAATGTAGTAGTTGCTCATAATTTAGCATACTTCTAAAAACTATTAAAATGTAGTGATGTATATCCTATCCAAAATAGATTACTGATAATAGCTAAAGATATATCAGTATAACGGGATTCAATCAGAAAACAAATCCTGCTTAACTTAAGGTACAAAACTAGAAGAGAGTTGCTTAAAACTGTGAATATGCTCATACTTTACTGTTATTATATCACAAAAATTACCATCTGTTTATTAATGCTGCTTAATATCTTTAATAGTAGATAAGCTTTTTAAAAATCAAGAAGAAAGCACTTGCCAGGGCCTGAGTTCAATCTCCGGTCCCGTAAGAAAGAAAGAAATCAAGAAGAGCATTGTGGGTTTTTTGCATGTTCATTTTTATGTTCAAGAACTTCTATAGTAAGTAAAATCTTTAAAATGAATAAAATTTATACTTCCTAGTGGCCACAGCTGGATAGAATAAGTGGTACTTGTAAGTTATCTTTACTGTGGATTATTCAGTTTCTCTCAGTTTATTTTTTGTAGCTATGGTACACAGAGCAGAAAGTACTCTACAATTTCATTATTTGTTTCTTCATCCACGTACAATACCTGGTGCATCTGTGTCAACGGGGATGGATATTCAGAAGTGCTTCCACAGGCACTTTTGTGCCTTTTCACAGAAGGAGGTTTTCTCACATGCCTGTGGAAACCAGAAAAAAAGTGAAAGAGAGGAAAACAGGAGGATGGAATCATAGAAGAGAACAGGCAGACAAAGTACAAGCCATACTAGAGACAGAGTGAAAGACTGAACTCAAGTAGAGTGAGAAGACAGGGAGGGCAACCGACTACAAAGGTTGCCACCATGTATTTGAATATTGGGTTATGTACGGTGTTGCTTTTTCTTCTGTGACCTCCTTACTGATCCTGTCTCAGCTAACCTTTGGTGATTGGGTATATAAGTACTTTGTGAGTTAAAACAAACAACTTGGAACTTTTAGAAAACTTGTACGTAGTTAAATTTATAAGGGTAAATCTAGTGAAATACATAAGCTTGCTTTATCTTACTATGGAATGTTAGAGTTTTGTGAGCCCTGAGGCTCACAAAGTAGCTCCTCTCTACCTCAAATTATGATACTTTGTATCATCTTCCTAGTTAGTAACTAAAATTTAGGTTTGGAAAGCCTTTTTGGTTCTTCTGATGTTTTTTTTTGCTCAAGTATAAGGTAATACTAAGTGATTATTGGATGCTGTCTGATTTTGGACAAAGTTGGGTTTATTTTTGTTCTGAGTATTTAGAAAAGTTCAAAAGAAAGCATTTTCATAAGAGATTTCTAAACCTTCAGTATATAAAAATATGACCTTTCCATTGTCACCAAACATGGTCACTTTATGAGAAGCTAGGTTTGCACTTAGGGTTATATGTGTATAGTTACAGTTTTATGCACACATATACATATACTGTGTTTCTTAATGCATTCTACAGCAAAATATGGTAGATTTTGCCTTAGTGTTTTGGAATATTTTCATATCTGCTACCTTTTGTTTTTCTCTTACAAGTTGAATTTTTGTCATCTTTCATAAATTTATTTGTTGATGGTGCTCACCAAATTTAAATTTATCCCTAAGTCTTGTGATATGCAAAAATCATGTATTAACTGTAGTGACTTCCAGATCTCTGAGTTTTTAAGGTGATGATACATCCGATCACAAGTTTGCATGGGTTTTCCTCCTGGCCAGTTTGCTATTGCTACAACCCCTATTTGTGGATTTGCTGATACACAGCTATGGCTCAAAGGGTTCTTAACATATAAAGGAAATGCTGGGTTGTGTAATCTCTTTTAACTTAGTATGTTAATTCAGACTTTTAGATTTGAAGTATTTCCAGTAAATTAGATATGTAAAATTAAAGGATAAAGTTTTATTTATTGTATAAATACTATTCCTAAATTCATGAGTCATATATGTCCTAATCTAGAGGCAAACATTCTGATCTCAACAATTGGTATACCTTTAAAATTTGTATATCTTTGAAATTCACTCATTATTTTTCAAAAAAACCTTCAATAGTGCTTCTATATATCATATAATTGAAATTTATATTTCACACTAAATCCCAAGTGTTTGCTTATTATTTAAGTTGTTTGCAATGGAGTGGGACACCCCCCCCCCCCGCCCCCGTCCCTGCCTCAACCGGGGATTCAACTCAGGCCCTTGTGCTTGTTAAGCAAGACCTTATTCTACTGAGCTATCTCCCCAGCCCCCTGAGATAGAACTTTATACTGTGAATTGTTTCATTTTCTGGAATTGAATGACTATTGCTTAAAGTTGTATCCTAGTCAAAAACGCAAACTCATTACATTTAATTTATCATTAACAATAATAAATAATTTACAATTTTAGGGCAATAAAATAAGTGATTAGAAGACTGCATACGAAATAAAAATTTATTAGCACTGTGAGATTTCACTTTCTAATAAGTTTTTAATACAGTTCATAGTAAAGAAAATCTGTCTTGCATGTTGTGGAAAAAATAAACATTTGACAGCAGCCTTTTGGAAATTTTTACCCAGAGACATAAACAGAGAGTGAGAACAAGAAGAAAAGAAAATGAACACATATATGAGTGTGTCTGTAATGGATTGAACCAAATAAGTGGCTTCTTGCCCTAAAATCGAGACACAAGAGAGGAAAATGTGCAAAGAACCAGGCAGGAATCTTGATAATTAGACCTCGTTTTAATTGTGCCACCCTCTAATATTACTCTGTAGTTTAAAATCAGTACTCCCTATCTGGTGTGGCTGATTTTTCTATAATTCTATTCCCAGTACTGTCAATTAGTAGCAGCTCTGGATAGATATTTTACAAGCTTTTCCAAGAAGTATCTAGACACAAGCATTAGTTGTACTTGGGATGCATGAAGTGGGGTAGTACATAGTTTATTATTTCAATATGACAGGAATAATAACCTATGCAAATTTGTTTTTGCCCTGTAAATTTGTTTTTGCCCTACAAATACCAGATGGATGCATTTGAAGGCTTCTTTTCTCTCTTTTTTATACTACTTTGACATCTTCCCACACCAACCCCTTGTAAGAATGGAGTCTTGGGGTTTTGCTGCTTTACATAGGCTGGCTTTAAATTCCTAGGTTCACTGTGCTGTAGTACCCTATAACTCAGAGGTGTCCCAAATTTCCTGGTCAAGGAGATTATGGGACCTCAGAGGAAAGGGATGAATGAACTATAGTGCATCTAAGGAGAGTCACCCAGAGAAAAATATTCTCTCAGGCTTTCACAGAAAGCAAACTGGCCAAGCAATGGCCGGGACTCATCCCGAAGGCTGACACTACCAACAGTCCTACAAAGTACTGTCTATGGTCCCAAACTTAATCCTGAGGGGATTTGACCCTGGAAGATACAAAACAAAATGAATGTTTTGTTATACAGGTCTTGCTTCAACTTGCCCTTGACCACCCAGCAAGAAAAAAAAAAAAGAAAGAAAGAAGCTTCATTACAATGCATGAAACACAGAGCTAGATTGGTGAGATGAGCTTTAGGAGGCTTAGATTCAACAGCCTCCAACATTACAAGCTTCACTGGTGGCCCACTGCAATTGCAGAACATTTGACTGTGTATGCATCTGCTTCCTCTTAGTCCAAAGAGAAGTATTTTCTTTTCCTTTTTTTTTTTTTTTTCCTTCTAAGCAACATCAATAGGGAGGTGGGTCATGCCCACACACTGTACTCTGTAGAACGATTGTTGAGGACAATATGCAATATGTCAACTTTCAAAAAAAGAAAGGGGAAAAGAAAAAAAGTAATGTTGACTTAATGTGTTAATGTTTAATTGTTTGATCATAATCTAAACTGATCTGATGATGAAAATATGTAATATAACCATTGTTAAATTTAAACAATAAAAATATTAAATAAAAAAAATTCCTGGATTCAGACCATTGTCCTGTCTCAAGCAGGAGAGAAGCTAGAGGACCTACAGTCATATATCAGAGTATAGTTAATACTTATTTCAAAACACTTTTATCAATAAAGACAGAATAGGGGCAAGGTCCTGAGTTTGGACCCCAGTTCCTCAAACAAATAAAAATAAAGACAGAATAAATTTTTTTCTTCAAATCTGTCATCTTTTTCTAAAAGATATTACTGCCACCAATTTGTTGATGTCAAAGAGAGGCTACTATAATATGAGAAGGATCATTTTTGTAAGGAAGATTTTACTTTCAATCATAGATACATGAATAATCCTCAAGTTTGCATACATGAGAATATTTGATGGAGAATATATTGTTAGGCATTTCCAGTATCTTAAAAAAAGTTGTCTAGCTCATCTGGTTAGTAAAACTGGTTAGCAGCTAAGCTCCATCATTGTTGTGGACTGTCTAGTTAGTAACCATGACTGGCATACTGATGTTTTACTTTTCTGTAATCTTACTATGTTGTCACAGTTGGATTTGAATTTTAACTCACAGGATCATCCTTTTTTATAAAATATAATCTTTACTAAAACTCCCTTCTGATTTTATAGCTGGCATCCCTCGTTCAGTGTTAAAAGACTGGCGAAAAGTCAAGAAGCTGAAGCAGACTGGAGAATCCTTCCTACAGGATGACTCCTGCTGTGAGATAGGCCCTAACTTACAGAAGTGCCGAGAATGCAGACTCATTCGCAGTAAAAAAGGAGAAGAACCAAGTCACTCACCAGTGTTTTGTAGGTTTTACTACTTTAGACGGTACGTGAAAATATGAAATGGGGGAGAGTCACTTACTGAGTATTGAAAGTTACACCAAGGGTCCTTTTGGTATGGTGAGAAATCTTGAACTTCCATGTTTCTGACATAAAATAATCCTAAACGTTTTTGTTCTAAATTTTGATAGTAATTTATCGAACTTAAATATATGTGGACATTATTACTCATAAACATAAACGAAATATTTCTTGCTGTGAAAATAAGAATTACAAGGTGAAAAGGAAGCTTTGCCGGGATCATCAGATTTAACAGTAAAATACATTGTGCTAAAGTATAAAGCCACTTACAATTATGGTTTCTAACCTTTATACTAATTTATATATATATATATATATATATATATATTTTTTTTTTTTTTTTTTTTTTTTTTTTTTTTTTTTTTTTTTTTTTTTTTTTT
>PVJA010002166.1:0-71383 GCA_004027025.1 Myocastor coypus | reverse complement strand
GTGCTGGGATTGTACAGGTGTGCACCACCACACCTGACTAAATTCAGTATATTTCTAACTACATTAAAAACTTGCAAATAGCCTTTTAAGAATTTGACTAAAGAAGAGCTAGGGGACCTCAGGCCACAGAAGTGGGAGGATTGGTGTAAGTTCAAGATCAGCTGGGGCTGCAGAGTGAGCTCAAGACCAGCCTGAACTGCATAGCAAGACTCTTTGTCTCAAAAAGACAAAAAATAAAAAAATAAAATAAAATAAATAAAGGGGAGTGAGGTAATGTAACCAGTTGATGCAAGTTAATAGCTGACATTCTGGAATTAGTCATTCCTAGTGTGAATACCATCTTTGTCCCTAAGTTCCTCCGTGACTGCTTGTGTGGCAGGACAAATAAGCCTATGAATTATAGAGGTTGCCGTTTAATAAGATTAAGTGCGCTGGGCGTGGTGGCGCACGCCTATAATCCCAGCACTTGGGAGGCTGAGGCAGGAGGATCGATGTGAGTTCGAGACCAGCCTGGGATACAAAAGTGAGCTTAAGGCTAGCCTGAACTGCATAGTGAGACCCTGTCTCAAAAAGCAAAAAAAAAAAAAAAAAAAAAAAGATTAAGTGCTATTCAGTGTCTTTAGTATGGTACTCTGCACCTATTAAATGCTGTTATTATCTTTCTTTTGTAACTTCATAACTAAGAAGTTAGGATACACTTAATGGTGATAAATGAGCTGAGCTCTGAAACATGTATTATTTGCTGTATTGGTAGCAACAATGTTTTTTGATGCCACAGATAAAACTTGGAACCTTGTAAGGTCCATGTCGGCTGGGCAGGTACTTACGCTGCTAAACTTTCCCCTGGGCCATAATTTTTCTTTTATTTCATAGTCCATAGTCCATTTCATAGCCATCAAGTCCTAAAACACAGAAGACTTTAGGAAATAGTTATAGAAGTAGTCAGTATGCATGAAAGTGACAGTAAAAATAGATTTGAGAGGATGAGAAAATCCGAGAAAGGTTCAGGTAAAGATAACGATAAGGATAAAGTAAGATGATGGGATGAAACCAAGAAATGTTTGATTTTCAAAAGAAAAGGGTAAAAGATAAGATTATTAAAGTATAAGGAATAGGTGTTAAAAATGTTACTGCTCTTAGGCAGGTGCAGGCACCAGAGTTCAATTCCTAGGACCCCATGCTGCACTGTCTGTGTGCACTGAGCCAGCAACCAAGTCGGGCTTGGTGTGGCACATGTCTGTAATCCCAGCGCTGGGGCGGCTGCAAGGGTAGGATCCCTACAAGTCCATGCTGCGTATGCGTAGTGACATGCTGCGTATGCGTAGTGAGATCCTGTACCAAATACGTAAAGAATGTCATTGCTGTTATCTCTGTAAAACACAGAATGACTGGAATTTCAGGTATCTCACTTGAGAGTAAGTATATACTCAATGTTCTTTTTTTTTTTTTGCGGAACCAGGAATTGAACACAGGCCCTTGCACTTACCAGGCTTTTGCTTATTCTACTGTGCTATCATCCCAGCCCCAAGAGTAAATAACCATTGTTTATACCATAAACTGTTGAACAATTAATTTTTTGATATCCAAAGCTAAGACCAATTGAACAGTTTAAACAGACTCATAATAAACTGTTAAAGAGTTTCATTCATGTTCTTTCCAGTCTTTTTTTGTATAGGATGGGTTTGAACTTACGACCTTGCACTTGCCAGTCAGGCACTTGTGCCATAGAGCTATCTCCTGGCCCCCCTCAGTCATGTTTAATGGCATCGTTTTAATGAAAGTGTGTGTGCGTGTTTGACTTTTTTTTATTCCAGTAAAGTATAGGGTAGTTTGAGCAAGTTACTTGGGTATTAATGAGCAAAGCTAGGTTTAAAAGAATGCCTGTGCGCTCATGGTTTCAGCCCTGCAAGTTAGCTCTTAGGCATCATTTCCACTGGCTTTCATTTGACTGGAGTTAAGGGACGATTAAGAGTATCTTCTTGAAATAACCTAAAATTGGTGCTATTTATCTTAACATTTGTGTAATATGCATGAGACCCTTTTAAATTGACTTATAATTGAAGCATTACTGGAGAGTTAGCTCATGTTTCTTGTACATTCTATGTGTGTGTGTTACAGATATAAAAGGTAATTATAACCTTAATGTCTAATGCTTTCATGTTTTAATGTTTCAGGTTATCATTTAGTAAAAATGGAGTGGTTAGAATAGATGGTTTCTCTTCTCCTGACCAGTACGATGATGAAGCTCTGAGTTTGTGGACACATGAGAGTTATGAAGAGGATGAAGTAGACATGGAAACTTCGAAATATATCTTGGAAATTATAGGTGATAAGTTCTGTCAATTAGTAACATCTGAAAAAACAGCTTTGTCCTGGGTGAAAAAGGATGGTAAGAAAGTTAATGATAAATTATAAACAGTATGCCAATCATTTTAAGAATTTTTTAAATCACTTCTAATCTGTAGATAACCCTAATCTAAACTGCAATCATGGGTTTTTAATTATCAAAATAACACCTTTTTCTTTTCAGGGATTGCAGATTATTCCTTTTGAGATTGAATGAATTAATCATTTACAAAATTACAATGACATTTTACTATTTCTGCTATTATAATCTTGACTAGCATGATGTTACTTTGTATGCAAAATCATAAAATTTTATCATATTAAGGATATAATCCGCCGGGCATGGTCGCGCACGCCTGTAATCCCAGCACTCGAGAGGCTGAGGCAGGAGGATCAGTGCGAGTTCGAGACCAGCCTGGGCTACAAAAGTGAGCTCAAGGCCAGCCTGAACTGTATGGTGAGACCCTGTCTCAAAAAGACCAAAAAAAGGATATAATCCATCCCAGTTATGACTCAACTTTAACTTTAGTCCTTGTTATAACCTTTGACAAGTAATGTCTATCAAATGAAAATTAAATGTGAAATGAAAAAGTTAACTACTTCACAAATTTGTTTATAAAGCTCTTAATATATACTTGCATAAATATAAAGCAGTTAACCTAAGAACCTAACAATGGATGCTACAAATGGTGGCTTTTTGTATTTCTTCCCTGGAATTAATAGTGTGTCACTCCTGGGACCTATGGCAATACCTAAGGCAGTGTGGACTACATAACTGAAGGATGTGGAGCTATACTACTGGCAGCTATTTAGGGAGGCAGCCGATGGCACTAAACAACCTTCAGTTCAGAAGTCAAACCCTCACAGAAGAACATTGAGCAGCCTAAAAACCAGAAGTGCCAAAACTGGGAAACCCTGCCATCCAATAGAAGCCATTTTTAGTTTACTCTATGAATACTAATCTACTGTTCATCTTTTGTTGATAGAGGCTTCAAATTATTAGTGTGTGTGCTGATGTGGTAGTATATATCTGTATCCCCAGCTTTTTGGAAAGCTATGACAGAAAGATCAAAAGGTTGAGCTGCGCAACACCCCCCCCCCCCCCAGGAAGCCCCAGTAACAGTCCCCCAAGACCAAATAAGCCTGGGGATGTGCCTGAGTGGTAGAGCACTTATGTAGACCGTATGAGTCTGTTTCTTAAAATAACCTAAAGTAGGGGCCCGGTGGGATGGCTCAGTGGTCTAAAGCACCTGCTTGGGAAAGTTTGGGCGCCTTCAGGGACCTCGGTTCGATGCCCGGCACCACATGCTGTGCCAGCCCTGCCCTGGGGGCGGGCTGAGCCGGCCATAAAAATAAAATAAATAAACAAAAGTTCGGAAACGAGAAAAAAAAATAAAAATAAATTAAAAAAGAAATAACCTAAAGTTGTTATTTTCAGTCATTTTTAATAAGGCATCATTTTAATGAAAATGTATGTGTATTTGGCTTTTTTATCCCAATAAAGTATAGGGTAGTTTGAACAAGTAGTATTTAAAAAACAAAGATACAAAAATCCCACTTTTATGTTTTCTTATGGCTGTATTCCAGCCAAAACTGTGTATGTGTGGTTTCTCTTAATTTTTACTTTCTCCATATTCTAGCCAAAATTGCCTGGAAAAGAGCTGTGAGAGGAGTTCGAGAAATGTGCGATGCATGTGAAGCAACGCTATTTAACATCCACTGGGTGTGCCAGAAATGTGGGTTCGTAGTTTGTCTGGATTGTTACAAGGCAAAGGAGAGGAAGAGTTCGAGAGGTGGGTTTATATAAACCAGTAGACATTAAAGTTCTCTGTATTGTGTATTTTAACTTATTTACCTGTAAAATGTTTTCCTTCTAGCTTACTGGTGATTATATTACATTAAGGAAGTTGTGTAAAGTTGGTTTTAAAAAGAAGGAAGAAGCAGGGTGCACTGGTACATCCCTGATGTCCCTATACCCTTAAGAATCTGAGGCAGGAAGACCCCAGTTGAAGCCCAAGCTGAGCAACTTACTGTTACCACCCTGTCTCAAAAATTATTTTTAAATCTGGAGATATTATGGAAAACCTGGTCTCAGCTCTTCCTCTGTTCTGCAAAATTCTGTGTTGTAGAATTAAACTGTACCTTAGGCGATTAGTGTATCTAGCCTCTCATTATCAGGCAAGTAGTTTGTTAATGTAGAATAAATTCAGGTTAGGGTTCATTGCTTTCAGTTTCCATTGTGGAGAAATTGTAAGTAAGTCCTTTGTAATTTATTATCAGTCATTCATGTAAGTCAAAACTGAATGCTTTGTGCAGATAGATTTTTTTTTCTTTCCAAAATTGTAGTTTAAATAAAAATGCACAAAAAACGAATGAATGAAAATGCACAAAAATCTATTGCCATTAATACTATTCTCCAGATCTTAGAAAATGAAATGGAAGGAAGTCTGTGCTTGAAAACAAAGCTTTGAAACAGTTTGTAATTTCTAGGCAAATAAAATGGTGAAAAAAACATGCTTCCTGTATTAAAACATCTGAAAATACTGCACATTTAAGGAGTGTCAGGCATGGTGTTATACTCCTATAATCCCAGCACTCAGGAGGATGAGGCAAGAAGTGTACCATGAGTTCAAAGCCAACATCATAGAGCTCCATGATGTTGCATCCAAAGAAATATACATGGTGCATAATTGAAAGAACTTAA
This sequence comes from Myocastor coypus, assembly GCA_004027025.1. Taxonomy (NCBI): domain Eukaryota; kingdom Metazoa; phylum Chordata; class Mammalia; order Rodentia; family Myocastoridae; genus Myocastor; species Myocastor coypus. The sequence continues at coordinate 66,333 of PVJA010002166.1, read as the reverse complement.
GCATCAAATCTTTTATAAAATGGTTATGCACCAGATATGATGCTTACATTCTTGTCATCACAGCTAGTCAGGAATCATTGGGGAAGACCAGAAGTTTGTGGCTAGCCTGATCTATTTAGTGAGACCCTGAAAAGCCATCTTAAACCATGAAAAGGGCAGCTTGGTATGGTAGTCCACATGTGTAGTCACAGCACAGGAGAGGCTGAGTCAGGAAGATTGTAAGTTCGAGGCTGTCCCAGTGTACATAGTGAGTGAGCTTAAGAGTAGCCCAAATTGAATAACATAAGGAGACCTTATCCCAAAATGCGTATGCCAAGTGGTGAGAGCAGAAGTGGGGTGGAGCTCCATGATGTAGTACCCTTGGGTTTAGTCTCTAGTATCCCCAGAAGAGCAAAGAAATTGTGCATCAAGATACTTTTTAAAAGTGGGTGCCTAACTGGGGATGGAACACAGTGGTAGCATGCTTGCCCACAATGCTCCAGGGCCCAACAATACCAGTACTGCCACCAAAAAATGTGCTTCGTAATAGTGGTTTCAATTTTTGAGTAAAATTCTGCTGATAAGGATTAGAATTATTGAAGCAGTAGAATAGTGGTAGACTGTCTCAAAGTGGTAACTGTTGTGGATGCCTATAAAGACACGAATCATTATTTAGCTATTCCACTGATAGAATTATTAACACTTCCCCCTCTCCAGCTCTTTCTTACACATCATGCACTTAACATTTGGAAGCATGTCTGAGTTTTTCTGGGATATACTGCATGTGTGAGTAAAATGAAACTGTAGTAAATACATCTATGCCATGTAAAATATCTTTATTGTTAAAAGTATATTTGTTGGGATACACCGTGTCGGTAGAAACAGCTACCTTCCTGTGACATGCATTATATATCTTCTTCCTACCTGCAAGCCCCCAATCTATCCTGATTCCCTCCCTCGCCCCAGTACTAAAGATTGAATTCAGAGCCTTGCACATGCTAAACAAGCATTCTACCAGTCAGTCTCAATCCCACCCTGAAAATTTTTTTTTCTGGTACTGTTATGTTGTGTTTTGTTTTTGTATTTTAGGGTAGGGTCTGTAGGGTGCTCAAGGTCTCACTACTAGATTGGACTTCTAGTGATTTGCCTGTTTACAGCCTCCCAAGGACTGGGATTACAGGTGTGTGACACCATGCCCAGTCTCAATTGCCTTCTCAGTGTGTGCTGGAGGCGGGACCGGCATAGTAGGCCCAGTGATTGAATTCTGGGCCTCTGTACCTGCTTGCAGGTGCTTTAATCCACTGAGCTATTTGTCTGGCCCCTTATTTTGTTTTTTGAGGAAAGGTCTTACTTAGTAGTTGTGGCCTGCCTCAACCTCCAGAGTGCTTGAGTTAAAGGCATGTACCACCACGCCCAGCTCTTGTACCCTTATTTTGCTGTGTCATACGGATGTATTTTAAGGTACTATGAGCCATTTTTTCAAAAACAAGATGGTGTATTTATAATAAACAGAGTACTGCTGTTGATTTCCTTTTCCTCTTTCTGTTACAATACCAGGGAGTGAACTCAGGACCTTGCACTTGCTAGGCAAGCGCCTATTCTACTGAGCTATCTCCCTGGCTCCTATAGATTTTCAAAGTACTATGAATTTGGGAACAGTTTCATCTTAGTCATCTTTTCGATCTTTTAGGTATAACCTGTGCCTTGAGTTATGTTCTCTGTTATCAGTATTCCTTATTTTAATGATAAATATCTAAGTAAAACTCAATGTTGATTAGGCCATTATATAGTTATGAATAACTTAAGGATTTAAAGTAGAAACAAAACATTTATGAGTTATGTGTAGACCTTGAAAAGTCAAACATTGTAAAGAGAACCAGTTTTCAACTAGAGTTAAATGTTTAGACTTTTTATAAAGCAACTGTTCTTGGTCTATACTGAGCCTGTTGAGTTTTATAATATTTTGTAAAGTTCTTAGAGTGACTTAAGTAGCTATATCATTAAATCCATAATAAAGGTTCTGTTTGAGATCAAAGTATTGAGTATTTTCCTCTTGTGTAGAGAGCCTCATGCTTTTTTTTTTTTTTAAATCTTTTTGAGACAGGGTCTTCCTGTACAGTTCAGGCTGGCTTTGAGCTCACTTTTGTAGCCCAGCCTGATGTTAAATTTGCACTGGTCCTCAGCCTCACAACTGCTGGGATTACAGGCATGCACCACCATGCCTGGCTACACTTTAAAGTTTACGACTTTTACCCGGGCGTGGTGGCACATACCAGTAATCCTAGCACTTGGAAGGCTGAGGCAGGAGGATCAGTGTGAGCTCAAGGCCAGCCTGAACTGCATAGCGAGACCCTGTCTCAAAAAGACAAACAAACAAACAAATAAATAAATAAGTACATAAATGTTTACAACTTTTTACTATTTATTTTATTTTATTACATTGTGTTACATTGTATTGTCTTTTTGAGACTGGCTGTCTTTAGCCAGTTCAAGCTGACCTTGAGTTCACTTTGTAGCCCAAGATGGGATTAGAGGCATGCACCACCAAACACAGCTAACTTGGTGCTGTTTAAAAGCAACAGTAGCAATTAGAATACCAAGTTTATGGCACCACCTTTTTTCACATATTCATGACAGTTCTTACAAACATAAAAGGTAAGTGAGTTAACAGTATCCTCAAAGTTGTTTCAATATAAATGTTCTAAGATCAGCCACAAATCCTATTTGACATAGAATCCCACTGAAACATTAAACATCACTACAAAGAAATTAGAGAAAATTAAGGTGACTAATATATTAATGATAATAAAGAGTAGTCATGTAGAAAAGGGTCATCATTACATCCATTTTGTATCAAATGTATGAATGAGGAACTACTTTTAAAGAACCAGCCATTTGTATGATTGCTATACACCTTATGTACAGCCATAAAGTATATAGTTGAAATACCAATGTGTAATGTAAGACAATGTACCTTATCTTACAGATAAAGAATTGTATGCTTGGATGAAGTGTGTGAAAGGACAACCTCACGATCACAAACATTTAATGCCAACTCAAATTATACCAGGTTCTGGTAGGTATGAATATTCGTAATTTAATATCGTAGCTCTTGATTGTTTTACATTAAAAGCATCTAAAGAAATATCTAGGCATATAGTAAAATGGAGAAATATAGGGGCCAGGGACGTAGCTCAGTGGAATAAGTGCTTGCCTGGTGGGCGCAAGGTCCTGAGTTCCATCCCTGGTACCACCAAAAAAAGAAATACAGTTCCTTCTTAAATTGTGTTGCTCTGAGTTAGTGGGGAGCATCAGTGCCATGAAGCAAGGCAGAGGAGCCTGGCCCTAGGTAGTGATGGGGAGCCTCAGTGGAGCCACCTGAGCAGAGCGGGACAGTGTAACAAAAATGTCTTCAGAGGTACAGCAAAAGCTTTCTGAAATGTTTCAAAATACTAAATCTTTTAACTACAGAGATGAGGAAAGTAAGATTACAAGAAAATCTACAGTGTTACTGAACTGTATATATTATTTTTAAAAAAGCATTGTGTAGACTTACGAGCTGGTGATAATCTTTTTGTTAAATACCATTTTATTTTGCAGTGTTGACAGACCTTCTAGATGCCATGCACATTCTTAGGGAAAAATATGGTATTGAATCCCACTGTCATTGTACTACCAAACATAACTTACAAGTTGGAAGCTTTTCTACAATGAATGGTGTATCTCAAGTGAGTAAGAATATTCAAATAAAATATGTGGCCAGATAAAATTTTTCTTAATTATTTGACATCCAGTGGAGGACTTCTGCTTTTGTGTTACAGTGTACATTTCCTGTAACTGCCTTTTCAAACTTGAATAGTGTGTAAAAGTTAAATTGTTTTGCTCTTTAGGTTTTACAGAATTTTCTTAATCACAGTAATAAAATTTCTCTGTGCATGCCTGAGTCTCAGCAGCAGAATACCCCTCAGAAGGCTGGAAGTCACGGAGGCAGCAGTCCCCAGAGCGACACCAGCACAGACGGCAAGCTAACACCTCCCGAGTCCCAGTCACCCCTGCACTGGCTAGCAGACCTTGCAGAGCAAAAGGCCAGAGAAGAAAAAGAAGGTAGGCCTTACGGGAGAACCGCTGCCTTGGTAGTATAAACCGACAGTGTGAGCCGGGCGTGGCGGCGCATGCTTGTAATCCCAGCACTCGGGAGGCTGAGGCAGGAGGATTGGTGCGAGTTCGAGACCAGCCTGGGCTACAAAAGTGAGCTCAGGACCAGCCTCAACTGCATAGCGAGACCCTGTCTCAAAAAAAAAGAAAAAGAAAAAAAAAAAAAAAAAAAAAAAAAAAAAAAAAAAAAAAAAAAAAAAAAAAAAAAAAAAACCGACAGTATGTTTGTCCCTTAGTGCTAAGGACTGCTTTGACCACTTGCTTAAATTAGAGCTTACATTCAATAAAATATGTGTTTTACCAGGAAAAAAAAAGCCTAAGACAATGTAAAAATTTGATACAAATTGATGTTGGATAAGTTTGATAATAAAAATATCAGTGGAAGGGTTGGGGAGGTAGCTCAGCAGCATAAGTTACTACCTGGAAAATGTAGGATTCTGAGTTCAGTCAGAAAAAAAAAAAAAAAAAAAAATGGCAGGTACAAACTCTGTCCACATGCTTAAGATATTAAGAAACTTTGCATAGTCAAGCTGATTACATCTTGAAGTATCTTAGCTCATCCTCTACTAAAACCTTGGTTTTATCTTCACTATAGAAGGCAAAGTGTCAACTTGGCCTGTACTCGCATTCTAGTCTTACATTATGATTTTATGAAATGGTGTATTTCAGAAAATAAGGAGTTTTCACTTGAAAAACAACTTGAAGAGAGAGAGCAAGATGACTCTGATTTTCCTGGTGACCGAACATTGTCTCCTGTGTCCCAGAATAATGAGCAAGGTTCAACTTTACGGGATTTACTGACCACAACAGCTGGCAAGCTCCGCGTGGGCTCTACAGATGCTGGCATTGCCTTTGCACCAGTGTACTCCATGGGTGCCCCGGTGAGCAGGATGGGATGTTTTCAATGAGGTTTTTCTGGAGCGTTAGGGTTTGAACCTGGGAAGTCAGGCATGCTAGTAGGCCGGTGCCTTACCACCGAGTATTACCCTTTATCACTGTGGTGTTAATATGGGTCTTAAATTTCAGTGATTTAGGGACTTGTTCCTTGGCTATAAATAAGTTGATAAAATAGATGCAGATAAAAATCATATGTATCATACTGCTAAACATGTTCTCGTTTGCACTGTTTTCAAAGCTGTACTTTTTCAATGTTTACTCATATAAAAGATTGGAAAAAGGGCTCTTTGAGTGTAAGAAAAACTATAAATACTTCTTCATAATCTAAAAATTATGTGTCTAGTTGAAAAAAACCACATAGAAGCATATGTTTTGTTCACATACTTAAATCAATTGAGTGTGGTAGTACACCTATAATCCCAGCACTCTGGAGGCATTGGCAGTAGGATTGCTGTAAGTTCAAGGTCAGCCTGGGGCTGTATAGTGAGTTTAAGACCCGCCTCTCAAACAAACAGAAAACCTATATCAAAGTTAGATTTAATTATGCACTGTGTAGAAATGAAAAGATAATTGCCTGAGTAAAGAAAATTTCTTGGCACCTTTGAAAAATACATGGCAGGAAGCTGAATGAGGGAGCCCAGGCAGGAGTGCTGTAAGTTCGAGGCCAGCCCCGACTACATACTGAGACCCTGTGTACAAACCCTTTCCTGGGATGCTTGCTCCTGCTCTCTGCCTTAGGCTCACAGCTGTGAAAAATGTGCTTCTTGCTTCTGCAGACTTGGTAGTTTCTGTACTGCCAAACTTGTGCGCCCCCCCCCATCTGTCGTGAATGATTTAGGGACTATGAAATCATATTCATTGACATAACTTATATTCTTGAATGTGCCAGAATATTGACTTGATTTCCATTTTGTTTGTTTTAAACAAAGCTTAAGATGTATGAAAGGAAAGTTACACTTTTTCTCCCAAATTTTGATTTTTTTTTTTTTTGTGAATTGTGTATTTTCCTCTATCTTAACAGAGTGGCAAAAGTGGACGAAGTATGCCTAACATTCTTGATGACATAATTGCTTCAGTTGTTGAGAACAAAATTCCACCAAATAAAACCTCTAAGATGAGTGTAAAATCAGAGCTTAAAGAAGATCCTAAAGAAAGTAGAAACACTGCCATGACTGACAATATTAAGTTGTACAGTGATATACCCCATTCTTGGATTTGTGAGAAGCATATTTTATGGCTTAAGGATTATAAAAACAGTAACAATTGGAAACTTTTTAAAGAGTGCTGGAAACAGGGCCTGGTGAGTATTTTTATAAGCAAATTAAATATAGTATTTGTGACTTGAGTCTGATAATTAAATTTAAAAGGTGGTTCCCCTTTTGGAGGCCAAAATAGAAAGGGAAAAAACAGCATTTAAAACTTTTGAGGTGTGGCGACTATCACACCAGTGATACCACAAAATACTGAATAAAGGATCATCTGAATCATTATTTTGAATGTCTATTTTTTGATGGCCAAGTAAATATAAATATGAGCTGGATATTGTGACGCACACTTATTCCCAGCACTCAGGAGGCTGAGGCAGGAGGATCATTTCGAGTTCAAGACCAGCCTGGGCTAGAAAGTGAGCTCAAGGCCAGCCTAAATTGTATAGGGAATAGGGGCTAGGGTGATGGCTCTGTGCCACAAGTGTCTGCCTGGAAAGTATAAGGTTGTGAGTTTGAACCCTGGTCCCACCAAAAAAAAAAAAAAAAAGATAAATAATATAAATATGAAAGCACTGATGAATTAATGTGTGTGTTTGTGCTACCAGTGAACAAATATGTAAGAAAATCTTACATGTACAAAATTCAGTCCTCTGCTCTTAATTTCTATTTTAGTTGACAAATTTATGTCTACTATTAAAATGTCAGTCAGTTTTAGCATTATTGAAAGGAGTTGTATGGATTTTGTGCTGGTGGCGCTTTTTGTTTTTATACTGGGAATTGAACTCAGGACTTTGTAGTTGCAGGCAGACACTTAGTGCCCCTAAATTATATTCCTGGACAGCTATTTCTGTTTTCTTTTTGAAACAAGGTCTCACTGTGGAGCTCAGGTTGGTCTTGAACTTGTGGTAGGACCCAAGGTCCCAGGCACTGAGTCACAGGTTTAGTTCTCATCACCGCATCTAGCATTAGAAACATTGTCCTTCAACTCTTGAAAAATGTAGAAGTTTTTCCCTTCAGTGTAATCTGTAGAACATTTATTTATACAGTAGGTTATCAAATCTTCCTACCTTCCTATCCCTTTGTGTGCTATGTAGATTGTACCCAGGGCCTTTCATGTGTTCTACAATTATAATAACAGCCCAGTTCATTGATTCTTGAACAAGCTCCATTATTTTAATTTTTCTGAAATAATTTTTTTGTAAGACTAGAATTTTGATTCCCATTATAGATGGCTTGCTTCATTTATTTATTTACTTATTTATTTGACTTATTTTGGTGTTCAGAATCTAATCCTGTTGTGCTTGCCAGGCAGGTCCTATGCCTCTGAGCTATGTCCCCAGCCCAAAATGGCAGTTGATTACACCAACACAAAAATTACAAATACATTAAGTATTTGCATGACAATATTTTGTTGCTAAATCTAGTTCTTGCTTTCTGGAAAACATTACTATTGTGGGGTTTTTTGGTTGGTGTTTTCTGGTATCTTTTATCTTTTTGAGGCAGGGTCTGCTCTGCAGTTCAGGCTAGCCTTGCGCTCCCTGCATTGCCCGGCTGGTCTCGGGCTCATAGCAGGCCCCGCCTTAACCTTCCAGGCACTGGGGTTTCAGGTCTGTGCCATCATGCCCAGCCAAAGGTTTTGTTTGTTTGTTTGTTTGTTTGTTCGTTTTTAATGTTACATAATGCTTGGAATTAACCTAGAAACTTTTGTTCTTAGAACCTACAAATCTTATTTCTTCATTTCTCAGCTAAAAAGCCTTAAGAGAATTTAGATTCATGTAATGTGGAAGGTGATGTTCACCTTTGCAAGAAGGTTTTAGGCTGAGGTGTTATCTCTGCTTACTGTGATCCTTGACAGGCATTTATGCCACAGAGCTACCTCCCCAGCTGTGTTACCATGATCCAGTCAGAAGGAAAGAAATGTGTTTTATTGTCTTTCTTTTTTTTTTTAAATATTCTTGTAGTTTTAGTTTTCCACCTTATTTATTTATTTAGTTAGTTATTTGCATTATGGCCGGCTCAGCCTGCCCTGGTGGTGGGACTGGCGCAGGATGTGGTGCCAGGGATTGAACCGCGGTCCATGCAGTTGCCTAAACTTTCCTAGGCAGGCGCTTTAGACCGCTGAGCCATCTTGCCAGCCCAGAAATGTGTTTTAAATACTATAAAACAGAATATATATAAATCGTAATTCTATTTAAGTTACTATGTAAATTGTTGTAAGCATACTTCCTAAGAAAGTTGTTTTATATTCCGTCTCTATTGGCTGATAATCCCCCTAAATATATTACCTCATCCAAGAAAAAGTTTTCTTACACCCTTTAAGAGTTTTCTAAAATTTCAAATTTAGTATTAGCTTACATTTATGTTTCAGGGCTAGCGAGATGGCTCAGCAATCTAAAATGCATGCTTAGGCCACTGCAGGGACCGAGGTTTGATTCCCAGTACTATATACTGCGCATGTGTGCGTGTGCGCACACGTGCGCACACACACGTACATACATATATACATACGTAGCATGCGCATGAGAGGAAGGAAGGAAGAGAAAAAGGGAAAGAAAAGAAAAGAAAAGAAAGAGAAAAAGAAAACACTGGCACTGGATACACACACACACACACTAAAAATATCTACATTTCAGCAACAGCACTGTACTCTGCATGGTGTTCTCTTTTTCCGATTGCATGTCAGAAACATTTGTTCAGGTTACAGAGGGTTTTTCCCTGTACTAGGGGTTCATCTAGGGACTTCACACTGAGCTAGACCTTTTTAATTTTTATTTTGAAGAAGACCTTTGTAACTGAAGCTAGACATGTACTCCTAAGCCTTCTGCTTCAGCTCCAGAAGAGCTGGCATTACGGGCATGAGAGCGCAGCCTGTGAGCCATGCTAGACCTGTTTGTTTTGTTCACTTGGAGACAGTTTCTTGCTGCTACCCATGCTGGCCTACACTCAGTGGTCTTCCTGCCCCACGGCCCAGTGATGGGGTTACAGGTGTATGTCGTCACGGTGAGGTTAGAACTTGTCTTTGTAGCTTGTTTTGTTGTGAGGCCTGAATCTCACATATTACCTATTGTTTTATGTATTTAAATCAAAGTCTAAAGTTTCCACATACTTTTTAACTCTTATTTATCTGTTCACTCACAAGCCTGCAGTTGTTTCTGGTGTGCATAAGAAAATGAACATTAGCTTGTGGAAGGCGGAAGCAATTAGCCTTGATTTTGGAGACCACCAAGCTGATCTCCTGAACTGCAAAGACAGCATTATTTCAAATGCCAATGTTAAAGAATTCTGGGATGGTTTTGAAGAGGTGTCAAGTATGTTGGTTTTTGTTGTTTCCTATTTTCTAAATGTAACATCAGATTTTTAGTCTTTTAAAACTTATTTTACCTTATCTAATAAAAAAAAAAGTACACAAGAGCAAAATAAGGGGTCCTAATCCTGATTCCAGTACCAGTTTCCTTTGTGAAGTCATTTATGCTGTTTCCTAACGAGGACAGTTTTGACAGCCCCTCAAAATTGTGGAAATTGAGTCACATATGTAAAACACTTTTAAAACTAGAGATATACTTTTAATTTTGTACTAATGATTGTAAAGAGATTTTTATTTTCAAGATAGATTTTGGGACTCATTAGAGTTGGGCAATATATTCCATCTGTATACCAAAGGAACAAGTCTTAACATTTTACATATAAATAATGTGCATTAAGTAGTTATTGTACAATATCTGTGTCATTTATCATTTGCACTGTTTTCTAAATACTCATGAAAATTAAAAGGTAGAAATCAACTGTTTTATAACTTATTTTATAAAAAAATAACATTTCCTAAGAGCTGTAAGAAAGTAACAGTAGTTAAGTGACCTTCTTAATAATTAACTGTATTCTTTATAGAACGGCAGAAAAACAAAAGTGGGGAAACAGTTGTATTAAAGTTGAAAGATTGCCCTTCAGGAGAAGACTTCCGGGCCATGATGCCAGCCAGGTACCCCCTTTGGACTCAGTTTTAACTGTTGGCTCTTTCAGGTTGAACTGAGATTGTCTCTAGAGGTCGGATAAGTACTGAAAAATGTAACCTTCAGGTTTGGGGAGTTTTTTGTTTTGAAATAGTATTTTTGGGCCTGGGGTACATCTCAGCGGGATAAGTACCACCTGCCTTGCAAGTGCAAGGTCCTGAATTTAATCCATAGGAGGGAGGGAGAGAGAGAGAGAATAGAAAATCCTTTAATAAAGTCTAGGGAAGTACAGTAACATTCTTACTATCATTCCCGTGTTGTGTCTGCTAAGGTGTAGTTCACTCATTCAAGAATTTTGAAGGAAATCAGGGGATTTATCACCTATTGAAAGGTTGTCTTAATGTTTTAATCAACTTGAATATTATGTATTTAGATGCTCTTTAGAAATTCCAGTCTTAATAAACATAAGACAATGTTATTCTTCAGATATGAAGATCTCTTAAAAAATCTGCCATTGCCAGAGTATTGTAATCCAGAAGGAAAATTCAATTTGGCCTCTCACCTACCAGGATTTTTTGTACGTCCAGATCTAGGACCCAGGTTGTGTAGTGCCTATGGTAAGTGTGTACTCATGTTTGTCTCATTATAACAAGATGGGATTTTCGTAAAGCCCTGTCCAAGGATAAATTGTCTAGTCCATTTTAGTTTACCTAAATATGTTGTTTTGGTAAATTTGTTGGAGTCCTTTTTCATATGAAATGTGTTACTAACAACCAAAATGCTTTTAAGTATTTGGTGATTCCTTGCAAAATTTTATATACATTTCTTGTCAATTTTTGTTTTATGGTAAATTTTTTTTAGACAAGATTTTAAGAGCAAAATTTTTGTAAGAAGTCTAAAAACTCAAAATTAAGTTATTCTGATAGAACTGACTCTTTTAGGAGAATGTTGCATAAATTATTCAATAATATAATAAGATCTCTTTATATACAGGTGTAGCTGCTGCTAAAGATCATGATATAGGAACAACAAATCTCCATATTGAAGTTTCTGATGTTGTAAATATTCTAGTCTATGTTGGCATAGCAAAAGGAAATGGAATTCTCTCCAGAGCAGGTAAGAAAGACTAGCATGATTATCTTAAATGACCACATACAGCACATTAGCCTTGGAGTTAACAGCAAAGATTACACAAGCAATTGCAGTAGTTCTAGCAATATTCTCATCTTTATTACTTGAAGGCAAATTTCACTATTTTTTCTAGTGAAAGAAATGCGATTTTAAAAGTAAATATTTGGACTAAGGAGATAGCTCAGGGTGCCTGGAAAGTGCAAGGTCTTGAGTTTGATCCCCAGTTCTGCCAAAAAAAATAATAAATAAATAAAAAGTAAATAAATAAATGTAAATATTCTTAAGCTGGGTGTGGTGGCTCACACCTATAACCCCAGTACTTGGGAAGCTAAAGCAGGAGGATCACTGTAAGTTCGAGGCTAGCCTGCGTTCTAAAGTGAATTCAAGACCAGCCTGAACTCTGTAGCAAAACCCTGTCTTAAAAAGACAAAAATATAGAGCCAGCGAGCCAGCTCAGCGGCATAAGTGCGTGCCTTGCAAGTGCAAGGTCCTGAATTCTAGCCCCAGTTACCCGGGGAAGATAGATAAAAATAAAGATTTGCTTTGTGTATCAAGTATTCTGGTATTTGGGTTGTGTTATTTTTTCTTCCTTCTCCTAGGATCAGAGGAAGTGGGAATCTATTTATCCTAGGTAGAAATGACCTGTTTAGTTCCACATTGTTTGCATCACTCTCTAAAGCCTTGCCCCATCTCATTATACACTCATAGGTCTTTATTTTTTTACTTATTTAATATATAGTTAAGTATTTTGCAGTATTGGGAATAGAAGCCAGTGTCTTCACACAGAACTATCTCCCCAGCTCTCTTTACTTTTTATTTTAAAACAGGTGCTTAATGAGTTGCTTATTAGGTGAGGCTCAAACTTCAGATCTTCTTGCTGCAACCTCCCAAAGTTCTAGGATCCCAGGCATGCACTACTGTGTCCCCCTCATCCTAGGTCTTGTCCTCCCCATTTTCTTCTCTTCAGTCTTGGGCTGAGGTGTAGCTCAGTGGTAGAGCTCTTGCTTATCTTGTAAGGCCCTGGGTTCAGCCTCTGTGCCACAAAATAAATCAGTAAATACACAAGTAGGAGCAGACTGTTTTCTCTCTCAAAAGTGAAGTACTTTCCCTCCTAGTAGATCTTTGACTGATTTTGTTACCTCTCTTTTGAATCTCAACTCATTTCCGTGTTGCTCTTATACCTATTTGAAATCTTTGGCTACTGTTTGCATTGATGTTGATTTGGATAATTCAATAATTTTGTTCTGGTTGATTTATGTCACTCTGTGATGAGTGCCATTGTTAATCACTACTGTCGGGCCACTTTCCTATCTCTTTTGACTGCAGCATATGAACAGCATAGAGGAAGCTGGGGCTGTGCTGGCCTGTGGTCTTGGGTCATCAGCCAGCTCCAAGTTGGAAACGTTGGGAAGTACTGTGGGACAGGCCCATGTGGGCCCTGGGAGCTCGAAGGGAGGCAGAGCAGGTGAAGGCCTCGGAGAGGAGAGGGCCAGGGCTCAGACGCATGTCCCAAATCGTGCCTCCCCAGCCCCCAGGACATTCGTCTAGAGCGCCAAGATTGGGAGTTTGGCTTAGTTATCACACAGCTCCCCTTTCAGAGTGATGGTTCTGTGATAATGCTCCTGTAACTTGAATATCTCATGGACAGATTCTTGTAGAGTTACCTTCTCAGCCTTTTTCAGCTCTCTGTCACTGTCAAGTTCTGTACAAGCCTCTGGCCACCATTTAGATCATTGCTCCTACAGCTGAGGCTCAGGGTGGATCTGGAGTGGAGTGTGTGGATGGAGAGATGTAAAGGTTCATTGTAGTTAGTATTCACCCTGCTTGTCAACCTAAATTTCTTAAGTATGGAAACTTTTTTTCAGGATAGGAGTTCAAACTCACAATCTTGCACTTGTCAGGAAGGCACTTGGCCACAGAGCTATTTCCCCAGCCCCATATTGAAACTTATTGATTACTCAGTTTTCTTAACTGATTTTACTGACTATAATAGACAGCTGCCCCTACTCCCATCCCCCACTCTGCCCCAAGGGTTAGAGTCACAGGCACATCTGAATTTTAATCTTAGCTCTACCAAAGAAACATGTGACCTTTGCTGTGGACTATGTATCCTTCCCAGGCCCATGATGCAGCACTCTGTTCTCTTTTCTCTTACTTAAGTTGTACCTCTAGCATCTGGACTACAATGTAGACATTATACTTGTTTTCTCTACTGTTACTTGTTCATGTCCTTAGGTGCTGGAACTGGCTTGCTTACTGATGCTCACATATATTCCCTATTCCTTGTTCCTTGTACAACATCTGGTCTTTTTTTAAAAACTTTGAACATTTTAAAGAATTCTTTGGCTATCTTTATCTGAAACTTTGTTTTTGGTCACAAAGCATTATTTTCAGTTATACTAATGAAACACATGAAAACCTACTGACCTCCTTAATCCCTTTTTTTTTTTTTTTTTTTTTTTTGAGACAGGGACTCGCTATGCAATTCAGGCTGGCCTTGAACTCAGTTTTGTAGCCCAGGCTGGTCTTGAACTGGCACTGATCCCTCCTGCCTCATCCTCCCAAAAAGTGAGCTCAAGGTCAGCCTGAACTGCATAGTGAAACCCTGTCTCAAAAAGACAAAAAATAATAATAATAAAGAATTTGCATTTAGTTGTAGATTAACCATGGTGTAATGAAATATCATACAAATTATAGTTTTCATTAGTAGGAACAATAAACAAATAGCTTTGCCTCATTGGAACTTTTATTCAAGCCTAAATAGAGGTTATGGTCCCTGTGCACTCTGCTTTCAAGGGCTAGCTAACAATGGTCATAAAAATTTTTCTAAGTTAAGAAATGCTATAAGTGCAAGCCATCATTAGGCTTGGAACAGGGAGAGAGTTGGTCAAAGTTTAGTAGAAATTTCTGGGTTTTCTATCTCCTTGGTTTGCCAAACCAAGCAGAAAGTCATGTTGCTTTTTCCTGTGGTATGCAGAAAACAGGGCCCCATTTGTTCTTCTGATAGCTTGGGTTTATAATGAGGTTTGATCCTTAAGAGTATTAATGTAGCTAAGTACTCTGCTGCTCTGATCAACTTCAGAAGATTTGGCTTTCTAATAGGCAGAACTGAACAATTTGAAATCTGTTTTAGGAATACTTAAAAAATTTGAGGAAGAAGATTTGGATGACATTTTAAGGAAGAGATTGAAGGACTCAAGTGAAATACCTGGTGCTCTGTGGCATATTTATGCTGGAAAAGATGTAGATAAAATACGAGAATTTCTTCAAAAGGTATGATTTTGTAGAAAACCTATCTCCATAAGCTATGACTTAATCATTCGTTAATGCAGCTTCATTGAGTATGCAGTAATGTGTGTTTTAAACGTCTTGGTTAAGAAAAGTGCAGGTTTTGTGTCCACAGTGGCTTTGTGTCACCCTTTCACAGCCTGTGTTGTCTTGCAGCTTCGAGTGACAATGTTTTCTCGGCCGCTAGTGCTGCCTACTCCCCAGTTGGCATGGACTTAGAGCTCCCAAGTCAGCTGATAGATGTTTGCTGGCTGGTGGGGAGGAGACACTGGGAGCTGCAAGACGTAGAGCTCAGTGTTGTGTGGAAGCACAACATCTAAAGATGTTCAGTTTCTTGGACTCTGACTGATATTTTAGCTCTTAGCCAGTAATTCTGTTTTACCCTATTTGAAATCGTGAGTAATTGCACTGAATGAAGTTGACACGTCACCCTGAAACTTGTTCAACCCTTTTGTGAAGATATTTTTCGGATTTTGTAGATTAAGTTTCTTTTAAGGAATCATTGTTACTTACTCTGTTACACTTAATCTTCCTGAAAGGGTTTAAATTGTTACTGTGATGAATATGAATTTTAGCACTCTAATTTTATAACCACTGTCTTATTCTAGAATGTCTACCATTATTTTAATCTAAAATACAATAATGTGAGCCGGGCGTGGTGGCTCACGCCTGTAATCCCAGCACTTGGGAGGCTGAGGCAGGAGGATTGGTGCGAGTTCGAGACCAGCCTGGGCTACAAAAGTGAGTGCAGGACCAGCCTCAACTGCATAGCGAGACCCTGTCTCAAAAAGACAAAAAAAAAAAAAAATACAATGATGTGCCTCGGAAAGCAGATTCTATTGATTAGTAAAAGTGCCCTTTGAAATAGAATTTTCAAGGGTTAACCCTTTTTAAAGGGTTAGCCCTAGAAAGATACATTCTTTGTACATTCCTTTACAGGGATAAAGAAATGTTTATGAAATCCATATACAAGAATGCTTGGCTTAGGGGCAAAAGCAACCCAGTCAAGCTCTTTTCCTTATATTCTTTGCTCTTGACTATTAATATTATTTCCGTTACCTACATGGTGTTAAAATCCTTTAGTTTTTCAAGTTATTGCAGAACATTTATTCTTTATAGTAAACCATGATTCTAGAGCAAAGAAGTTGTTACTATAAATAAAAGAAACTCACCTAAATTTTTTCTTACTTCCCTTGAGGTCTATTTTTTTTTTAATCTTTATTTCAGATTTCAAAAGAACAAGGCCTTGAAGTTCTTCCAGAACATGATCCAATACGTGACCAAAGCTGGTATGTGAACAGAAAGCTGCGCCAGAGGCTGCTTGAGGAATATGGAGTCAGGACCCGCACTCTGGTCCAGTTCCTCGGTGACGCCATTGTTTTGCCAGCAGGGGCTCTTCATCAGGTACTTACAGACTTGCTTCTAATACCTGTCTGGCAGTTTAAGAACTAATTGCAAAACAAATTATTTTAAGAATAGATGTAAATGAAAAAAGACATAAAAGAAAATGAGCTATGGGCTGAGGAGATAACTCAGCGGCATAAGCACCTGCCTGACAAGTGCAAGGTCTTAAGCTTGATCCCCAGGAAAGAAAAAAGAAGAAAATGGACAGTCTGCTTTTACTATTCCCCAAAGACATCATTGGAATACTAGAATTCTGAAATAATTGAGTGCTTTGAGAGCTGAAATCATTATGTGAAGCAGATTCCTGTCTGTCTTTACATTGTCTCTAGTGAATGGAAAGCTTAATTTTTAAGACCTCTTTTAGAGCAAGTAGAGAAACACTGTATATTCCCATTAGTGAGGCAATCACTGGTAAGGTTGTTAGACTTTGTGCCAGGCTTTAAGTGTACCTCTTGCCTCTCGTTAGCATGCAGTGGGTGGCCTAACTGAAGAACAATGGTGTAGAACTCCTACTGCCATCAACTTGTACCACTTAAAGCTAAGGCATCTGTTATTTCTGTATCTTGATATATGGCACCAGAAAGAATGGGGTAGACTAGATATGGTGGGGATGTCTTACTCTTCTCTTGTTGCTGGGACAAATACCTGACACCTAAAATGAAGGAAGGAAAGAAAGGTTTATTTAGCTCACAGTTACTGGAGGTTTGAGTCCATACTCGGCTGGATCCAAGGCAGAGAAGCACAGTGCAGAGGCCAGCAGTTCATGGCTGTGGAATAGCAACAAAATGGTGACAGAGGCAACCGACCAACCAGGGCAGCAGAGAGCAATAGAGAGGAAGGCCGCTTCTCTATCTCTCTTATATTACATTCAGGATCTCTGCCTCAGTCTATCCACCTCAGGCCACACCCATAATCCTATCAGTACTAAAACATATAATCCCAGTGGATCATGGGTCAAGTCTCAAACTCTAGAAGTCCCCACCCCATGATTGCATGAGGCTTTGGGGGGACAGCTACACACAAACCATAAAGTGGATTATAGCTGGTGGATTTTAAAGCACATGGTGGCTTCTACTAGGTTGAAGTGAACTAATAACACATAGTGGCTCTTTTAGTGATGTTCAAGGAAAGCCCAAGTCCTCCCCAGAGCTGGTGCACCTTGGAGTTGCTCCACCTGCTGCCATCCGTTGAGATCCATCTGCTGTGTGCTTGCTTACTGAGGAATGCTTCTCACATTTATAACTGCATCCCTAGACACTGACTGATAGTCATTTGTAACATTTTTTTACAAAGATTTCTCAAGTGGCAGTAGTTGATTTTTAAATGCCATTGTATGATTATAAAATAAAGACATTATAACTTTTTCCTCTGGAAAAATATATTTAAGTGTTCTCCTGTGAACTTACCACTTCAGAAGTGTTACACACTTATGCTTCAGGTTTAATTGGGATTCAGCCCCCCCCATATCACTTCTTTTTCTTCTTTATGTCTATCAGAAGTTATATAATTTGTATTCAAGTTTAAATGTCCTTAAAAGATCAGCTTATGTGTGGGGTTACTGAAAACAATCCTGGATGATAATTCAATAGATTTCCTTCAAAATCCTTATTTATATGTTTGATTTGTCAGTTTTCTTAAGGTCTGTTTTGAAGTCTTTTTTTTTTTTTTTTTAAATTGAGGTCTAATTTCCATGCAGTGAAGTTTACACATTTTGGTGTGTAGTTCTTTTAAGTTCCATCACTCAAGAAAATCTGTTGCTCTTTATAGCTTGCTTTTCCTTTCCTGTCCCAAGGTACTATGAACCACACATGTAAGTTTTGTCCTTTATGGTTGACTTTATGAGATTGTGATGGAGTTGAAATCACATAATCTGTATTCTCTGAACACATTAGAGATTCATTCGTGTTGTATGGGTATGAGTCGGTTCCTTATTACTGTGTGGTGGTCTCAGTGGATGAAGATGGTACTTGTGTTTCCTTTTTCTCAGTCTTTGCTTATTCACCAATTGAAATATATTTGAATTGTTTCCCATTAGCACTGATAAATATAGGTAACTACTCTAGCTGTAGGATAAATATGTCGTAGGATAAAGACGTGATGAGCTTTAAGGAACTGGTTCTACCATTTCTTATTTTCAAAGCAACACTGTATGCAATTTATTTCTACTTCCTATCTAGTGCCTATTACTGTCAGTTTTCTTTTTAAACCATTCTCATAACTGTAGGGCATATTTTCACATGTGTATTTGCTATCTATTTCGGTTAAATGTGAACTCAAATATTTTATCTTTTTAAAAATCATTTTCAGTGTCTTTGATTCCCAGTACAAGACCTCCTCTGCGAGTGTATGTTCTCTGGATGCACTCTCCCTGCCTGTGCCTTTCCTTTCTTTTCTCTGCATGATCATGTTCAAAGGGCAGTATTCTCCATTTTTATGAAGTCCAGTTGATCTTGCTTTTCTTCTCTGGGTTATTCTTCTATTTTATTATTTATAAAATTTTTACCTGGCCAGACAGGCATGGTGACACATGCCTGTAATCCCAGCACTTGGGAGGCTGAGGCAGGAGGATTGGTGCGAGTTCAAGACCAGCCTGGACTACAAAAGTGTGCTCCAGGCCAGCCTGAACCGCATAGTGAGACCCTGCCTCAAAAAAGAAAAAAAAATTTTTTTAACCTGGTCAAATATATAATTTTTTTAATGTACGTTTTCTTCTAGAAGCTTTATAATTTTTGGCTTTAAAATTGAGTATG
The DNA here is from genome assembly GCA_004027025.1 of Myocastor coypus. Classification (NCBI taxonomy): domain Eukaryota; kingdom Metazoa; phylum Chordata; class Mammalia; order Rodentia; family Myocastoridae; genus Myocastor; species Myocastor coypus. Next base: position 47,574 of record PVJA010002166.1, on the reverse strand, counting down.
TAAGCCGGGAGTGGTGGCGCCCGCCTGTAATCCCAGCACTCGGGAGACTGAGGCAGGAGGATTGGTGCAAGTTCGAGACCAGCCTGGGCTACAAAAGTGAGCTCAAGGCCAGCCTGAACTACACAGTGAGACCCTGTCTCAAAAAGACAAAAATAAATAAATAAACAAACAAATACATAAAATAGAGTATGTTAACCAGACATGATGGTGCATGCCTGTAGTCCCAGACCTTGGGAGGCTGAGGGTAGAGAATCACTACCAGCTCAAGGCCAGCCCAAACTGCACAGTGAGACCTTACATTAAATATCTGAGTATGTGACCTTTCTTGGTACTAAACAGAACCTTGCCAGGCCGGTGCATATGCTGTTGAACGATCTCCCTGGCCCTGTGATCCATTTTTTATTTGATTTTTATATGTAGTACACTGTATAATTAGAGGTTCAGTTTTTCACAAAGGAACATTTGGTTGTTCTAGTACTATTCATTAAAAAGACTCCTTTTTAAACCTTTTCTTTTCAAAATGTGCTACATTGATGAAATTAAATTCAGATGGTATAAGAATTTCCTCCCTCGAAAGCTTCTTTGGAGGCTCTAGTCCTAGACCGAGGCCTGTCCTTTGTGGTGGTCATCCATCTCTTCTGCAGCTTGGGGAGGGCCACTCAGGCTGTGGTGAGGAAGAAGGGGACACCCCTGGTCAGCTACTGAGTCTTAGAGATCAAGGGGGCAACAGCCTGGTCACCCACACAGGCAAAATTACACCAATTCAGCCAACCTAAAAATGTTTCATGAAAATCCATTCTACTTTTGACCCCATTTTTTTTTTTTTCCAGAGGCAGTTATTTTTAACCACAGATTCAAGACCTAAGGACCCCCGCACCCTTCTGCTTAGGGAGGGGATCACCAAGAGCCATCTTTTATTCATCCTGTGGCACAAAGTGACCCTGTAGAACAGTGGTTCTCAACCTTTCTAATGCCGTGACCCCGCGATACAGTTCCTCATGTTGCGGTGACCCCAAACCAAAAAATAATTTCGGTGGCTACTTCAAAACTGTAATTTTGCTACAGTTATGATTCGGAATGGCTTTAGGCGACCCCTATGTTTTGGCCATTCAACCCCTGCCGGGGTTGCGACCCACAGGTTGAGAACCGCTGCAGAGGTCCCAGTCCACTCTGCTCCAGCCTTGTAAATCTTCTCCAGGTGGCAGTCTGCACTGCACCGCTGTGTTGCCCTAAGGCCCACCTCCTGATGCACATGTGTAGCCTCCCTCTCGCTGTCTTTGCTAGTCCTTTCTTACAAATTTTGCTCTTCTGCTGCTATAAACACCTAGCTAATAAAGACCTTTGTACCTGCTAATCTTTTTGCCTGGATTTATTTCGTTTTTCTCTGTGGTATCCCAATGTTGTCTTCTCAAATCTTCCATAAATCCCTAGTTCAGACCTGCAGTTTGTATCATGGAATTTTCTTTTTTCTTTTCTTTCTCTTACCATTCATTATGTATGTATGTATGTATGTATGTATGTATGTATGTATGTATGTATTTGATACAGGATCTCAATTTTGCAGCTCAGTCTTGCAGTGATCTCTTCTCTCAGCTTCCTCAGGGCTGGGCTTACAGGCATGTGCCACCATGCTTGGTTTCGGTGGTCAGCTTGGTGCCCAGGGCCAGCACATCATGCAGTACCAAGAATCAAACCAGAGTCCTTGCACTTGGCAGTCAGGTGTTTTGACTGCCAAACTGTCTCCCCAGCCCCTATATCATGGTTTTTTCATCTTTATTTCCATTGCACCCACCACTTTCTAGCAGGTTTTTTAATTTACTACTTTCATTGTCTTTAACTTCCCATTCGAATCAACATAAGCTTCACAAAGTCAATTTGTAGTTTTGTTTTGGCTTTTTGTAGCACAGAAGATGGCACTTGGGGCTTCAGATGTACTTCACAAGTGCTCTGCCTCTGAGCCATGCCCCAGCCATAAGATTTCTATATTTCTTTGCTTCTTTTCCATGCCTAGAATACTGTAGCTAAGACAAACATCTGTAGTCTGTTTTGTGAATATCTGGCATATGTTCTCATTTGCAGCATACTTTTGGACAAGTAGATGAAAACAACGATGGCTTTTTGTTATTTAAATGCTGTGGCATTTGTACAGACATGTAAATTTTGCTTTCTTCTTATGTGTCTTCCAGCTAATACGTAGTTTACTTAGCTTAAAACCTATCTAAATTATGTATTTTTTTTTTTTTTTTAAGAAGTGAAGTATTGTTGGGGATGTATAAGAAATTCCCAGAGATTTTAGAAAGTGAATTTCATATGTGACAGGAGATGTCATAGCTGAATACACTAAAGGCAGTGCATGTGCCTACCTGGCCGGTTCTCTTCTGTCACTAAACTGCTGAGTAATGTGAAACACAGCCTTAACTTCTCTGCTGTATATTTTTATACAGAAATTGCCAGCTATAAAACTAAGGATTTTTCTGGCCCTTTTCCCTGTCCTGTGTGATGTGGTAATGACAGCACAGCTCTTTGTACTCTGTAAGATGGAGTTACCACAGACTGACAAATAGTAGGCATAGTATTGTAAGAGAGAATTCAAAGAAAATAATACTTACAATATTAACTTTGATTTTGTATTCATTATTATTTATTATTTACAGTTGTTAGGTGTTACAGGTTCTGAAAACTGGATGGAGGGGTTAGTCTACCTCCAGTAAACTATAGTGGGCCTCAGTAATGCCAGGCTCTAAATCAGAATTTAAAATTGCTTGTGACGCATTAGAATTCCAGGAGGGCTTGATCACACACCAATTCCTTTCTCCCCTGCCCCACAGCTTTTTGCTCATTTGGTTAAGGGGGTGGGGCAATCTGTTTTTCTTTACAAGCCCCCATGCAATGGCTGTGTTCATAACCAGGGACCAGTGGGCCTCTGTAGACATGTTCACCAAGGGCAGTGCTGCATAGCAGAGCTGGATGCACTAAGGAAGGAGCTCCGCTTCAATTCTTTGTTCTTGAATCAGCATTATACTTGTGCAAGTCATCCTGGGAGAGCAGTGAGCTGTTAGTCCACAGAACAGTACCTCAGACAGAGCCATCTTCATAGTGTAGTGACTAGTCTGAAATTGCAGGCCAAAAAACTGTTGGTAATCAGTATTCTCAGTGGCACTGACTGGTCGGTTGATTAGTTTGGCTTTATGAGACAAGGTCTCACCATATAATTCAGGCCGGCCTCCAGTCGGTCAGCCACCTCCTGTGTCAGCCACAGTGCTACAATTATAGGCATGCACCATCAAGCCTGGCTATTTTTATTTATTTATTTATTTATTTATTTATTTTTGCCTTTTTGAGACAGGGCCTCACTATGCAGTTCAGATTGGCCTTGAGCTCACTTTCGTAGCCCAGGCTGGTCTCAAACTCACACTGATCCTCCTGCCTCAGCCTCCCGAGTGCTAGGATTACAGGCGTGAGCCACCACACCCGGCTTGAAGCCTGGCTCTTTATTTAAACTTCATTTATTTATTGTTCTGTGTGTGTGTGTGTGTGTGTGTGTGTGTGTGTGTGTGTGTGTGTGTGGTCTCGCTAGGCCCTTGGGACTCCTGTTTTCAGCCTCATCAGCACTGGGGTTATAGGCATGTGCCACCACACTTGGTCATCCAGCTCAATGCATGAGGGGCAGGGGCAGGGCCAGGTGTGGCATGTGGTGCCAGCACCACAGCAATCCTCATGCCTCAGCCTCTGGAATGCTGGGATTACAGGTGTGCACCACCATGCCCGGCTCTCACTGCAGCTATTTAAAGTTTAAAATTTCTCTGTATAACCAAATCTTTTCACCTGAATTCTCACAAATAGCCAAATAAGTGTAAAGATTACAACCTTCCTACATAGGACCATGAATGAGTTACATCTTTTTGTTTTTTTTTTTTTTTTTTTTGGTGGTGCCTCAGATTGAACTCAGGACCTTTGCTTGACAGGCAAGCATTAATAATTCCACTGAGCTATCTCCCCTGGCAAATTGTATTTTCTTAACATTATCTATTTATGGTTACAACTTATTCTTTAGATAGAAGGCGGCATCTGTCTAGGACATGAATGATTCAGAAGTGGCAGCAAAGGTGTACACAGCCTGGGAGGTCCCGTCACCCTTGCTTTTTCAGATTCACCCTGAACAGCTCAGGGGAGTGTTGTCTGCAAACATCACAGCCTCTGAGCATTAGTAAAAGTCACTAATTTGAAAGTCATTTTAAAAGACTATAGGCTGGGCATGATGATGCACACCTGTAATCCCAATACTCAGTGAAGATTTCAGTGAGAAGCCAGCCTGGGTAACAAGTGAGTTCATGGTCAGCCTGAATGTGTAGTGAGACTCTTTGTCTCAAAAAGACCAAAAAGAAAAAAAAAGGAAAAACCTAAATCAACTATTAAACTAGTAAAGGTTGACAGAATCAGTTTTTCAGAATGGAATGTAATAGCAACCAAGCAACCGCTGACAAAGAAACAGGCAGCTGATTTTTTTATGCTTAAGGATTCTATTTGGATACTTGATGAGCCCTGAAATAATAGAACAAAGATGTGGTGACCTCACACTAGAAATGGGAAGCCCCTGAATAGTGACTGCAGCCCCAGGAATTGGCAACAGCAAATTTGGAGGCAGGGCCTGTTGACCAGAATGAGCACCCACTGTTCAGATACTGAGTTTTCAACACAAAGTTAAATGGGAAAATATGCATTGGTGACAGAGATGCTCCCTGAGGAACCCCAGACATTGAATTTATTAGACAGTTGTTGTAAATATGCTCAAAGAGCTCTTGGAAATTGCTTGGCCATAGTCCTAAAGGAAATGAGGAAGATGATGGGTGAATAAAATGACTGTTGGGAAAGAAAGAAAATTTAAAGGAACCAGCTAAAGATTTTGGATTTACTAGTAATTTTTAGACATGCTAGACATAGGAAGCAATAGATATGTACCAGAACTTTGGAAAGACTTATTCCCACAGCATGGTCTAGAAGCAGAAGACATTAAGAGACAGGGCTTTGGAGGTGTATGCTGGTATGAGAGGCATAGTCTGGGAGACAAGACACCACAGGAGTTGGCTCCTGTTGACGTGCCGTTTATTGGCTGATTTGTCTTGGGACAGGCGCTGAACATCTCATCCGTAGTCTACTGTTCTGTGAACTAGAACATCTGTTCTACAGACAAATAATGAAGAGCCAGTGAGACTGTACAGAGAGGCCCAGCCTGTGAGGCATCCACTGTTCATCTCCAGAGGATTCCAGAAAGAGAGTGTTTACTTTATATGCTGCCGAGTTATCCCTAGAGGCCCAGTGCTTGAGTTAAAGAACTCTGCAGTCTTCAGCAGCTGTTCAGGTGGTCCAATGTCCAGAGGAGGAGGCTGAGCCCCTCTGCAGCTCCATTACCCTGTCATCAATTAGGTTTTTTTGCCCACAGTCTCCATTTCCCACTTACTATCTTCATCTCACTCCTCCCAATTAAATTTGTTTTGCACACTTTTAGAATAAATTTAAATGCTTAGTTTTTCAGTTATTTTTCCTTTCCCAGGAATTTTTATGACATTTTAAAATACCACTGGAGATAGCCTAGGAAAACACACAAATTTCCAGATTGGATCAGCTTGGCTTCCTCTGGTTACACTGAGCATTGATAGAAAGAGGTCTAGGAAATAGTGAGGTGTACGGGGCCAGCCAATGCCCAGCGCAAGTACTGCTGACTGGCTTCTTGTGAAAACCATCTAGTCAGGAAAGAGGACTTGTGGAAAAACAGCTGAACTACAGTCACAAGCAATTGGGAAATTGGCTGATTTTAAAAATGGGCACAAATGCCAAAACCTTTGGACTGTTTGAAGCTCTAGTCAGTGTACATACTTGGAACTAGTTTTCATCCCGGTTCCTAACTAACTGTATTCCATTTTCTTGCCTTTACTCTCTTCTGTGAGAGCTGCCACTGAAATGACCAAATTGCTGCAAGCCAAAGGAGCAAGCAGCGCACTCAGACTGAGCACCTTGCAGATTCTAGCTAGTAGTTCTAATGTGACACAATTTAAAAATCCACCTTGACAAAATTAGGATCTGATTATCAGCCTCCCCTAAGGATTCCTGGAAAAGTTCCTTTCTTTTTTATCATTTAAAGATGTTTCATTTACAAAGTCACTTTACATGAAGCTTTTCAATGATGTGACTCATACAGTGTGGTCTTATACTTTGAAATCCATTTGATGTTTTAGAAAAAAATAATTATTTGGCAGAATTGTCTTTGTGTTACTGGTCTTGAATAACTTCATTTGCTCTGCTGTCACTTCCTAAGACTTCTGCTTCACTGGCTTTTCTTTTGGGACTAGGTACAGAATTTTCACAGCTGCATTCAGGTAACAGAAGACTTTGTGTCTCCAGAGCATCTTGTGCAGTCATTTCATTTAACACAGGAACTGAGACTTTTGAAGGAAGAAATCAATTACGATGACAAACTACAGGTAAGAAATGGGTGCTTGGGCTTTCTGTATGCAGAAAATAGAATACACATCTAACGTCTCAGACATTTCCTGATTAGACTATTGGGTTAGAATTAAAAACCACACATGTATTTAGTTGTATTAATTTTTGTAGTTATATCAATTTTAGTGACCTTCAATTAAAGTTACACTTCTTTGAGTTTGAACCCCGGTCCCACAAAAATAAATAAATAAATAAAAAATAAAGTTATACTTCTTTATCTAGCAGTTGTCATTTGTTAATTTCATTCCAGCATAAGTGATTAGAAATATCAATGATCTCTTTCAGGTTAAAAATATCTTATATCATGCAGTCAAAGAAATGGTAAGGGCTTTGAAGATACACGAAGATGAACTGGAGGATACAGAAGAAAGTTAAATGTAGTCCACTGTGGCAGTGTAGGATGTTGCACCAGGAGAACCTCGCACGAATGGTGATGTGTGCACACACCGACTTCAGCTCCAAAAACCATCAGTGCCAAGAAATTCTCGAAGTAATGACCTGTGACTGACACCACAGCAGTACAGCGTATGTCATGGCTCATGTGAGTCACTGTTAGAAGATGAGCTAAGATTAAAAGCAGCACTACATAGCTGTGTCTGTATTATAGTGTATATGATATTTGTGAAAATGTCAGATTTAAAATGATGTATTTATTTTTGGTAAAAAAAAAAGAAAACAAAATTCTATGCTATATTGTTGATCGCGTGTAAATGTGCCCGTGTACAGTTTAATAAAATAACCGCTATTTTTCACTACATTGAGACAGTTACTGTGAGAATAGGACACAAACACCAGCTATTGCCTGCATTTGGGAAGTTGCTGCCTCGCACAGCGTCATGTCATAATCAAAAAATTACTGCCAAATAATTGTAAAATTTGTAAGATACGAAGTATATTAAGTAGATACTAAATACAGACTCTTCAATATTTTGTTGAAGCTGTTGACTGTACAATTAAACATTTTCAAAAGGTGTAATTTATTTAAAATTGTCTCATTTTGGTAAAATTTATGTGAAGTTTTAAAGCTAAATATTAAACTTAATATGCTTTGTAAATATATACATATATACATTTAATGATGTATTTTTTTAAACATCAGCCTGCTTTTGTTAAAGTGCAAGTGTTACATATGGCTTTGTACATTAAAGTTAAAGGGGGTTTTACATTTTCCATTAAAAAGACTTTATCAGAAGCTGGCTTGTTCGGATCTCTCCTCCTTTGACGAGCATGCTATGGTGCTTGGACAGAGGGGTCCCAGCCAGTCCGGTTGTGGGTGCTGGTGCCGATGCTCCTGCCCTGCACGCCTCCAGGATGTTGTCATTGCAGCTGTGAGCTGCTTGCTTAGGCTCCACAGTCCTCTTGAATGACCAGAAAATACCGAAGTTCTCCATGGACAGCGGTGGGGGAAAAGGTAGCCGTCACAGCCCTGGAGCCTAGCAGGCTGCTTGGTGCGCATGCTGGTTCTCCTGTCCGTCTCCCCATAGAATCCCACACGTGCTCTCCTTCCTGCAAGGGAGGCCACGAGGGGAGCAAGTGCATTTCATGTAATGGACTGAGTATAGGGAAGTCAGGCTGAAGAGTACCTGAAATGATTTTGAGGGTTTTTTTTTGTTTTTGTTTTTTTGGTTTGTTTTTGTTTTCTTTGGTTTTTTTGTCTGAGACAGAGTCTCACTATGCAGTTCAGGCTGGCCTTGAGCTCACTTTTGTAGCCCAGGCTGGTCTCAAACTTGCACCAATCGTCCTGCCTCAGCCTCCCAAGTACTGGGATTACAGGCATGCACCACCATGCCCAGCTATTTTAAGCTTTTGACTTAGCTTTCAGTATCATTTTTCTAAACATACCTTAACTGTGACTTCTTTTTACTGTTTTCCATATACTGCATTTGATAAAGCTTTGGTGTGAAGCAGGTTAATGCCAAAGTATTGGTTCTAGACACTGCTCCCTGCTGGTCTCCTGAAGTGTTTCCTCTCAAAAGCTTTCTCTTCATTGTCACTCCCTTTTGACTGCAGCCTGAAGAGTACAACTAGAGCTAAGGGATTTGGAGCCAGGTGGTGTGGCTTTTCTGATCACAGTCACCGGGCAAGCGTATTTTACCCAGTCGGAAGAATGTGTAGTCTGTGGCCTGAATTCTGTGCCAATAGGCCTGTAGACTTTGGAAAGCTGGGATCACAGCTTGCCTAATTCCTCTGACCATTGACCCTGTTCACTCATTCTGTGGTTAACTCTTGATATTCAAGTGTCTGTATGTCATTTTCTTCCAGAAAGTATGTCTTAGATGCGTAGAGCAGTTTGAAAATGTCAAAGTCAAGATTCTCATAAAGGAAACCTTGTGCTGAGTATTCCATCCTTGCCCTTCTCATCTGTGCTGTCTTTTGGGCCAGAATGTGGGTTCCTTTCACTGATTGGTAAATTTACATGTGTTTAGACTCATTTCTTTGCTGTTTTGGTTGTATATCCTGCTAATCCTGTCACCAAGATTGGGGCTCAGACCTTTCCTAATTGCAAACATTTTAATACCCTCATTACACCTTGAAACTGCATGGGAAGTATAAAGCATGTTAGCTCCCAGAGTCACCTCAGTCTTTGAATGCAAATTAAGTGACTTAAGGAAATGTTGGTGGCTCCAGGTCACCAGCTGCATAGAAAACTGGCTTCCTCTTTCTTGATGAGGGTGATCAGCTGTTGAGTCAGCACTGGGTGGGCTGCATAGAGCTCAAAGCCCTGAGTGCAGTCCCTCCACTAAGGTAAAGGTTCCCTGTGAGCCATACAGATCAATTTATCCATAGAAGGTCTCACTTTGGGGCTGGCAGAGGGTCTGTGAAGGACCCAGGTTGTATTTGTGGTCAGGACTGGAGTTACTTTGAGAGAAGTTGTGCTAGCTTTTATGATTGGTTGGTTGGAATCAGGGTTGAACTGTAGCCCAGGCTGGCCTTGAACTGGCAGTGATCCTCCTGCCTCAGCCTGGGACTATGGACATGTGGCCCCATGCCTAGTGGGAGGTAGTAGGTGAGGTAGATGAGGGGGTCCAGCTGCTGCTTTGACCTTCGCTTTGGCCAGTAGAGGACTGCAGAGGGAGGTCAGTGATATCCAAAATTAGACTGAAGCAACCCCAGTGTGTCCTCTCAGTAGTGGGTAATTTCCCCAGATTCTTCGGTGTTGTTGGCAAGGACAGAAACGACACGGGAACCAGCAGGTTTACGAAGAGCAAAATCCATAAGGAAGAGACCATGGGGATAAAAGAGGCGCAGTGTAGCCTCTGCAGAACGCATCACTGGTGTGTCTTAGTCCTGTCACTGGATCAGGAGGCAGTTTATTTGTGTCTTATAGAGGAAATTTCCAAGTAAACAGAACTCATGCTCCACTCCTTGGTGCATTAACCATGGTGTAACGTTTGCATATTGAGAGGCATCACAACTGAGCTAAAACCAAGGCCACGAGATACCGCCACATCTATGGACGTGAAAATTCAGCCCATCTGTTTCCTCCCTTTTCACATTCCCTCCAGTAAAAAAGAATGAGCCTGGAGTCCAGTGAGTCACTGAAGGTGTCACTCAATGGGAGAGCCCAAGGACAGGTTCCACGTTTCAAATGCGTCAGTTCCATTCCCCAAATGGTTCTGGACAACTGCTGCTTACCCCTAGAGACCATGTTCTGAGGGACGTGGGGACACCCCTGGTCTATCATTTCGCTGGCACACATATGACCTGAATTGGGATCCTATTTGTTCTAAGTGTTCTTCTATTAAAGTCTGTTGCAAAAAGCTTTTCAAGTGAGTCAACCAAGCTCTCACACAGACATCTAGTACTATATCCCCAGGCCTTACTTGAGACAGTTGCAGAGTTGTTCAGACAGGACTCAAACTTGGGATCCTTTGCCTCAGCTCGGGTGTTGGGATTCAGGTATACACCACCATGTCCTAGCTTTTAGAACATTTTCTTACTCTGAGCCAATAGTCACTACTGTCAAGGAAATTAAGTTTATTGAAAGAGTGGACAGGATGGGAATGTAAACTGTAGTGCCTGCTTGGCATGGAAGGAGAATCTACTTGTGTCCATCTTCTCATCTGTTTCGATCAGGTTTGCTCAGCCCTGTTGGCTTGGTTTTGGCAGTGTGGGGACTAAAGCCAGGGCCTTGTGTGAGAGCCAAGAGCTCCACGGTGGCACCTCATTCCCAGCTCTGCACTCACCAGGCCTGCTGACCATGTAAACAGCCCATTTCTTAATCCCTGCTACCTTTCCACAAAGGCTGCCATTACACCGACTCCTTTATCATTTCTGTAGCAGAAGGCAAAGTAGTGTTCATTCAGAAAAGTGGTGCCTGTATTTGGGTTATACTGACAATTCAGGGGATTCTTTTACATACCTGTTCCTGTACACCACTCTTCCTGTATTCACTAGTCAATAAAGGTTTTTTGTTACCTCACTGCAGCCCACCATGCCCCTTCCCAGGAGATCCCAAGCAATCAAGTTGGTTTTTAAGAAATTGGGATATTGCTCAGGCCTGCTTTGACTACCAGCTTGTCCAGTGTATCAGCTAGACCAGGGATCCTTAATGAAAGCTTCCAACCAGAAGTCGAGGAACATGGAAGGCTGTGGGCCCATGGAGGTCCTTCTTAAGCTTGAATTCAGGAAGCAAGATGTGAAAGGCCAGGTCAGACAGGAAATGAAAAACCTAGAGGATGAGCCCGTGAGAACTTGGCCTAGATCATTCCTTAAAACTCTTTAGAACTGGGCATGGCGGTGCATGCCTGTAATCCCAGCACTTGGGAGGCTGAGGCAGGAAGATCAGTGGGAGTTTGAGACCAGCCTGGGCTACAGAAGTGAGCTGAAGGCCAGCCTGAACTGCATAGTTGAGACCCTGCCTCAAAAAGACAAAACAACAAATAAACCCTCTTTAAACTGCATTTCCGGGTTTGCTGTAGGCCGCCAGCCAAGACCTCAGACTGTGTTCTACACGGAATCCTGGCACAGCCCTACTGAGCTCAGGATCAGAGAAGCAGGACAGCTACTCACTGTCCACTAGGTGTCACTGTGGACCAGCAGTAACTTTATAAGTCAAGCTTGCAACCAAGCAAATCTGAGGATACTTCTAAGAAATAGCCGGATCACTCAAAGACATCCCCAGCTAAGCTACGTGGAGATTGACAAAAAACAGTACTAAAGACCACTTGACCTTCACCCTGCCTAGGTTTTATAGCTCCTGTTATTGGGGTTCACATCATGACTCCAGTCAGGTTCTAAACCATGTGGCAGACTACTTCAAGCTAGTATTATTAAAAGGAAATGATGTAGTCACAATGCCCCCCGAACTTTAGAGCAATCCTCTTGCCTCAGCTTCCAAAGCGCTAGGTTTATAGGTGTGCACCACTATGCCTAGCTCTAGAATCTGTCATTTTGAAAACATTTACTTTAACACTGTTACTTCATATTACTTTTAAAAGAAATGCTTCCTTGGAAGTTAACTCTGAAAAGTCACAAAGAACTCAGAACAAGCCTGTAGGGCACCTTTGTTTTTGGTTCAGAGATGGTTTTGCTGTGCAATCAAGGCTGACCTCAAAACTCTGATGCTCCCCCACTCAGTCTCCAGGACTGGGTCTTTGGGCATGCACCATGACTGCCATGAGGGGGGGATGCCAAGGCACAGGTGCTTCCTCTGCACACTGACCAGGCTGCACCATGTGGCTTACCTGTGATCCATGCTCAGTGCAGACTGAACTCTCCGCTGGCTCTCAGCAAAAGGCCAAAAGGCAGCCTGGGTGGGGGGTGGGGGAGGGGGAGGATGAGTAAAATGGGTGAGACATTTGAGCTAGCACCCTAGCAAGACTTTATACTCCTAGTCAAAACCCAGATATTCCAGGGCCAGGAGTGGTGGTGCAGGGTTGCCTGTAATCTCAGCAGTGGAGGCAGAATTGCCATAGTTCAAGGCCAGCTTGGGCTACACAGCAAGACTATCTCAAAACACATTCTAGCAACACACTTCAACACACAACTATAAAATCAGATTTGTTCTATATAAGAGCTTTCTAACAGGATGTTAGAAGACATAGCAACCATCTACAAACTGCACACCAAATTGCTAAGACTGAGAAAAGGGTATGGGAGAGGTAGCCCCAGGATGACTTTAGCACTGGGGAGTGAACCCAAGGCCCTGATGTGCTAAGGAAGCACTGCCACCACCCAGCCTACACAAATACACCAGCAAGATTACCTGTTTTGCACACCAACTTTTAAACCTGAAATTTTATGAGACTGGTGAAGTGGAACACTTCAGTAACCTGGGCTGCAAAGCAGACGCACCAGTTAAGCAGCGTGTCTTAAGAGGGTACAGGGTTCTTCCAGGAGGCTCAAGGGTTTCACCTGCAGAGCGGGGACAGAAATAGACTCCGTGGTCTCATGGCCTTGCCTTTCCTGGGCTCATTCCCAGATGCGCAGTGGACCATCCTGCGCTGGGAGGTTGCCCTGCCTGGCCCTCCTCCCCAGAACTTGGGGATTCAGCTGAGCCATGCATCCCCCACCCCCAGTGGCCCAGGGACAGAGTTTGTTCATTTTCCAGGTGGATGAGGTCACACAAAAGGCTGGGAGCAGAACTTCTGTAGTCCCTCCCCTCTTTACAAGGGTTAAAAGACCACAAAATAATGAATGACCTAATCTGCAACATGGTGAAGCCATTCAATGGCATCTGCTCAGATTCCCGTTCCGAGCTTCCAGCACAGAAGCACAATCAGTAAGCTGCTTTTAAACTATCAGTCACGTTCAACAGAAGCATAAACACAATTGCTTTATTGATTTCTTATAACCAAATACCGCCAGCTAGCGTTGCTTCCACTTGTGCATCACTAAAAATGAAGGATATTTTCCAATGATGCATTATATAACAGAGAACTTAAAATGCACCCTGATTAATTATGTAAACTGTAATTTATTTTAAAAAAGCGTAACTAATAATTTGGTTCCTTCATAAAATGGAAACTTAAATATTTCTCCTGGTAGTCTTGAGGTTATCGTTACATCACGAGTAGTGCAAGTGTGGCCCGCAGTTTCGCCCGGGAAGATAGGCACCTCACGCTTCCCCTCAACAAAATATGCTGCAGACCAAGAGCATGTGCTGATGCAGTCTAGTGGATTCCAAACACAGGGCGGCTGCTCCAGCCACTGTATTGTTTAGGTTCTGCATTATCATTTGTGGCATTACAGATTAATTACACATAACACACTTTTATGCATTTAAACCCTGAAGATTCAAAAAATAATTGTTGCTTGAAAATATTATTCCAGGTAGCCATTTGGTTTGGATCAGGAGAAAGCCAACCTCCGACCCTTGCTGTGCCGGAGCCTCAGATCCAGAGGTTTCACAGTGACCACTCGGGCCGCGCTCCCTCGGGAGTGAGGCGGGCCAATTCTGGGCCTGCCCCCGCCTGCGTTTTCCCTTTTTCTTTTCTAGGTGAACTGCGCTGCTGAACTCCTTCCTCCTTGGCCCTGCCCCTCGCTTCCCTGTCAATTGCTCATGAACCCCTTCAGGATGTCCTCGGAGAGCTCCATCAGCGGGAGCTCTGCAGTGGGGAAATCCAAGGGCGGGAGGTTGGGGATAGGGATGTCCTTGGCCTTCCCGCTACTGGCAGCGAACCTCGGCCAGGCAGGCACAGCACCGGCACTCTCTGCAGGCGGAGGCCAGCTCCACAGCTCCGACTTCTCTACAAAGTCAGCGTCCATGTCCAGCTCCTTTTCTGCAGACCCCTTCAGAAGTCTGGCCTTTTCAGCCCTCAGCTGCTTGTTTTCTTTCCTTAATCTCTCATTCTCTGCCACAAGGAACTCCACGTGCCTCTTCAGCTCTGCAATCTTAGTCGCCTGCTCCTCTATGATCGTCTTGTCATCCTTTGGGGCCTTGCTTCCCATGCATGGCTCAGCCGGCTCCCTCTTCTGCTGGAGTAAGTACAGCAGCGTGTCAGGGTCCCTGTCAAAGACGCCTTGGACTGCAACAGGGCGTTTGTCCACCAAGGGGCTATGCACTTGAGCAGGAAGGGCAGCACAGGCCTCGACGTCCTCCACGGGGGGCCTGGGCAGTGCCACATCCCGGTCGGCTGCGCTCTGCTGTGCCCTGAGCCGCTCCTCACGCTGTGCCCTCTTCCACCGCTCCTGAATTAGTAGCAGCTGCTTCATGTGGCTGTCACGCTGCAGCTCCAGGGACAGGCGGGCCTGTGAGCAGGGAAGCAGACCACATAATTAACACCAAGAATGTCCCTCCTGAATAATCCAGACTTCAAATATTTACAATATGTTTGCAATTCAATAGAAACAAAAATTCCTAAACAACTAGGTATTTCCAGATAAGCTAGAGGAAGGTGTTATTCCTGAATGGGATACTACTCGGTTCACAAAGTCAGAAGCCCTACTCCCAAGCAAGCTGTATCAGACTTTTTCTCACTGTGCTTATTCTAACCCTTCCTGACATTAGAAATCTCCCCCTTGGTTCATGCCATGCAGGGCACCTGGAAACTCAGCACAGTGCTGTGGGCTCACCAAAGTGCTGCTCAGCCCGTGGCTATGCACAATGGGCGACACTACTTCTCTAGCCCAAGCTCATGAGGAAGACTGGGGGCTGGGACTTGTCACCACTGTCCCTCGTAGAAATGATCTCCCTAGCTCAGTCAGAGAAACAGGACCAGCACTTTATAACTGGGAAATCATTTGTAGGTCTGCAGAAGTAGCTCAGTAGTAGTGTCTGCATACCAGGTACAACAAAACCAAGGATTCAAGTCCACCACTGAAAAATCCAAAAGAATCTTTCTGCCTCAGTGCTTAGAGGCTGAGGCAGAAAGATCCTGAGTTCAAGGGCAAGCTGAGCTGCGTAGTTATTAAGTTCAAGTCCTGCCTGAACCATAGAGACCCTGTCTCAAAACAAATGACACCAAAAACCCACAAGAGCAAGGCAAGTATCTCAGGCAGAGCACCTGCCAAGCACATACAGGCCCAGTCTAATCCCTAGCACTACAAACAAACAGAATCCCAAGGACGTGAGCTCTCTTAAACATGGAAGGCAATCTCAAGTCAGGGGCAACCTTTCTGGACATTGAACCCAGGGGCCCAAATTGACCCCTATCACCAGGCCTCTTAAGAGAGGACCTCACTCCATTGCTCAGGCTGGATGTGAACCTGCAACTCCTGCCTCAGCCTTACAGTTTTGGGGTGACAGGTGCATGCCACCGTACAGGTGAACAGTGAGTACAGGAACTCGAGAAGAGACAAGGAGGGCACTGCGCACATCTGTATCAGCACTACGCCAAATCTGAGCTGACAAGCAGGAAGGTGGGAGCAGTCTGTGAGGCCTCAGTACCTGGCAACCTAAGCCCTGTGAGAGGAGTACCTACAATGGGCCAGAAGGCACCAGCAAAAGTTTGCATTTCCTTTCTAAAGTGCTCCACTCTTGCCAATTTTATTTTTGGTTTCTTTGGGGTCTTCTGGTTTGAGACAGGGTCTCACTATGCAGTTCACGCTGGCCTTCAACTCATTAGGTAGCCCAGGCTGACCTCGAACTCATGGCCATCCTTCTACTCCAGCCTCCAGTGTACTGGGACTGCATCGCCAATTTCACACGTTTTTTTACTCTCTTTTTAAGACAGGTCTTACCATTTTGCCCAGGCTGGTCTCAAATTCAAAATTCCCTTTCTTGACTCTAGCTGGATTATAGGTGGACATCATTTGATTTTATGCATTTTTGATAAAGCTTCTCTAGAGGAATACAACATTTTTGTTTTGTAATGCTATTCAAGAGTCTAAGCGCCCTTGCTACAAATATGAAGAATTAGTCTCACCTGCTCAGACTGTGTCAGCTTCATGGCTTCACAAAGATATGCTGGGAAAGAAAGAGGCACAGGCGCACGTAAGTGTCGTCACTTGGTCATGGTCAGAACCGAGGGGGGCTCTAACACTGAGTGCAGAACTGGCCTTCTAAGCAATTATGCTGTAACTGGACATTTCTTTTTAAAAAGATACAGTTCTCCAGGGGTGTCAGTGGTAGTCAAGTGTAAATACTCCCTAGCCCCACCTTCAATCAGTATTTGCTTTAAACTCTTCCAGGAAGACTAGGAGTGCTGCTCAAGGGTAGATGGCAGCTGGCCATCATGTGGTCAATCCCAATCCCAATCCCTTAAAAGAAATCTCAGCAAGCCCCTAGGAATTAAGAGACATTCTAATCAGGAAACTAGGTTAAGGGGGAGTGTGAAAAGTAAATAAAATCCTATGGAAACCTTACTTTGCCATGCTGGGAAAATGTCATGAACTTATCAGCGAGTGACTCTCTACCATCCAAGCACCTGAACCCTATCATTCTGGCTTCCATTAAAAACAATTCAGCAAACTGTTTCTGGGCTATACCACCAACCCACTACATATACAGTAGCCAGGCATGGTGGCATACCCCTGTAACCCCATCACTCCGGAGGCTAGGGCACAAGGATCACTACACGTTTCAGGCCAGCCTGGGCTACACAGTTGAGTTCAAAGCCAGTATGAAGTACTGAGACCTGCCTCAGAAAATATACAAATACAGAAACTAAAAACTGAATGTCTACAAATATGTAGACATTCACTATAGAGAAGTCACTAAGGACAGTGTATCATACAGAAGACCTCCGATTCTGGTGACTTGGTTTGTCTGACTTAAGACAGCCAATGCAAAAGGCCTTCTCTTCCTCCTGGGCTGAATGCTAGAGCACTATGGCCTGGGTTCTCAACTGTCCCCGAAGGCCATGTGCCCAGGGCTCAGGCTCTGCCTGGCACTATGGGGAAGAGGTAGAAACTCAAAGTGAGGTCCAAGGAAAGCCAGCTAGGTGGCTGGGGTCAGCGCCCTGAGGATACTGACCCTGACATGTTCTCATCCACACGCTGTTATGGTTTATGTCTAATTGTCCCCCCAAAGTCTCATGGAGTCATTGAGCAGGGACTTCTAGAGTTTGAGACTTGATCCATGATCCCTGGGATTATGGGTTTTAGTACTGATGGGATTATGGGTGGAAGTACTTCTGGGATTATGGGTGTAGTCTAGGGCGGGAGCTAAGGCGGAGAACCTGAATGTAATATAAAGAGAGACAGACTGGAGCTCGAGCTGGTGCTGCTGCTCTGCTGCCCTGTTTGGTTGGCTGCCTCTGCCACCATTTTGCTGCTGTTCTGCCGCCTTGAACTGGATGCTCTCCACCCTGCTCCACTCAGCCTTGGGACAACCGAATATGGACTGAAACCTCCACAAACTGTGAGCTAAATAAACCTTTCCTTCCTTCATTTTGAGTGTTGGGTATTTGTCCCGGCAACGAGCAAAAAGTAACTAAGACACACGCCATGCACGGGTTTCTGCCTTGGCACAGCCCAAGTGACTGGACCATGGGACCTTGGCTGAACTTTGAAAGCCATGAGTCAGGATCAACTTGTCTTCCTCTTTAAGCTGTGATGTCACAGACATGGAAAATTAACAGAAAACATTGGTACCCTTCAGTCTCGAGCTATAGCTGGTTATTTGGGTCAAGGCCTCAGAGCTGACCTGTAGGCACGGCCTGACCAAGTCAGAAAAGGCTCCAGGGAGCCAGTGGCCAAGACAGCAGGGCACACCTGGTCCCAGCGTGGACAGCGGCAGAGGAAACCTGCTCCAGGCTCTGACCACCCACAAAGGCCGCCCCATCTCCTGAGCCCTGCATCCCACCCGGTTGTTCCTTCCTCCCCCCACACAGTGCAGCTACATTTCTGCCTGATGATACCCGTTGCAAGCTCAGAGGTAAATGAGCTCAGGCAGCAGCGGCTTTAGACCAACTCCCCACCTAACAGCCTCAGCCACGCACACTGCAGCACGGTCCCTCAGGACTGACCGCCAGGCCAGGGGTGGGGGTGGGGCCCTCTGTCCATGAGGGTCTATCCTCGAGGCTGCAGTGAGCACGATCTAGGTGTGTATATCACAGGGGCGGTGGGGTCTGGAGTTCACAAGCAGCTTTAGGTCTCTCCTGACAAGGACAGAGTCCCTTTATCATCCAGAACACCCTGCACTGCGGTGTGCATGTACACTGATCTGCTCCACTGTAGCTGTCTACTAAGGAGCTGGGCAGGGCCTCTCCTGTCCAGATTTATGGGCCACCCCTACATGCCCAAATCTAGGGGTTATGCCTTAGTGGAGGAGCCAGCTTCCTCAGAGGGAGAGGAAAGGCCTTCCGCGGAGGGTGGAGGATGCTTGCTGTAAGGGGCCACCATTTCCCCCCAGTCCCCACAGCTTTTAGGTTTGGGATTTAGCCAGTGCAAGTCAGGCCCTGACACTATTTCTGAATTGAACATCAGCAAAGCTGCTTGACTAGCTAGGATACATCAGGCCTGTAAGCAAATAATTCTATTGGATTTATTCAGTTGGGTGCTGAGGAATGGGCCACACAGCCACTACCTCTCTGCACCAGGGTCTCAGAGTTGCTCAAGCGGCCACGCAAGCTGCCCCTGCTTGCGCCCACACCAGCTGGAGTTCAGCCAGCTCTTTCTTGTTGGGAAGGGACAATGGGGGACAGAAGCTGCTCCTCAGCGCTTGACAGTCCATCTTTCACAAAAACAGGGCTCACCTGCAGCTTTTGTGTGACAAGAAATAGCCTCTTCGTATTTCCCCGCCGCTAGCAGCCGGTCTGCACGTCTGCTCTGCTGATGAGCCTGAAAGATAAAAGACCCAAACTCCTCGGAATTATAAAATATATGACTTCTTAAAAGCAAGAGGCTGGGATACAGCTCAGTGAAAGATGCTTGCTTAGGGACCCAACAAAAATACTTCACATGATAATGATGCTGGCTTTGTTACACATCCAGCCACTATTATGGCTATATCTGTAAGTGGAGGTATTTAATGAGCAAGGCCTATGAGTACAAAACTGAGACTCACTGGAAACTTCTCTCAGCTCTGCCATAACCTCTTTCAGGAACCCCTGGCACATATGTCCACCCCCAACACCTTGGTGTAAGATTACACAGCTCAGGCTGGCCTCCACAACAATCCTCCTGCCTCAGCCTCCTGGCTCCACATACCTGCTTTAGTAACTTTTCTTTTTTTTAAGAGTACAGGTCCCAGAAAGATTCCCCACTGTTGGGAAAAAAACCACCAATAGAGTACAGGTCCCACTAAATTTTTCTGTGTCAAAATCAGCCATACAGCTGTAATCCCAGCACTTCAAGGGCTGAAGGAGGATTGTCATAAGTTGAAGATCAGCCTAGGCTACGTAGTGAGATCCTTTCTCAAAAAAAATTTATCAGGGCTGGAGATAGAGCTCAGTAGCATAAGCACATACCTGGTAAGTGCAAGTCTGAGACATATAAACATGATTTCAAACCATAATTCATACTGTAAACGAGACTACAGCAACTTTTGTTTTATGTCTTTTTTTGTAATTGTCAAAAAAAAAAGTAAAAAAAAAAAAATCCTTGTATTTGCTTTGGCAGCACATGTAATAAAATTGGAAGATGATTAGCATGGCCCCTGGGCAAGGATGACACACAAATTCCTAATTGTCCTTGTATAAATGCTCACATTTAATTACAAACTGCCTTAAAATCACTATCAAAGATATAAGACATGTCTGCCCAGATACACAGCCCTCGCATGTCACACTGTGTTTGGACTGAAGGCTGGACAGGGGCAGCAGCGGCCTCATCAGCTGGATGCTCAAACTTGTATGTAATGACTGAGAATAATTTAAGAACCGTACAAAGCGGCACACTCAAAAGCGTTGTGGAAAACTGCCTTCATGCTCTTGGCAGTGGGCTGGCATGGCTGGCGCAGCCCTCAGCTTTGCTCGTTCTCTCAGGATGCTATCTCTATGCTGCCTGAGTACTGCAGTAACAAAACAGATTTATCTGCAGAGCGAGTGGCCTGGGGCTACAGTGCCAGATTCTTTGCACCTCCTTTACAGCCCTTACACTGAATTACTAATTGATAAGCAGCAGCTCCCTATACAAAGAGACTGCCACACTTGCGCTATCAAGATTGGCTGGGCCTGCTGCTATTCCTAGTAAGATATTCTGAATTCCATTTTATTAGTAAAGCTTGATTTAACAAACAAGAAAAATAAGTAAAATGCTGCCTAGGACAACACTATAAATACATCATGATGCCAGGCTTATGATAGAATGTGAGAATGTTGGAGTTAACTGTACTTGGGAGAACTAGACTGAATTTAAAATCTAAAGATACTGTAGGAAAACTACTTGGGTAGTAACTTTTAAATCTCTTATTTTGTTTTTGAGACAAGAGCTTTGCCATGCAGTTCAGGCTGACCTCAATTCAGGGTGGCCTCCTGCCTCAGGGGCCCCAAGTGCTGGGATTACAGGTGTGCACCATCATGCCCAGCAGGAATAATTCTTATTTTTAACAGAACGTTTAAAAATTCACATTTTAATTTTTTCTTTTTGGTACAGGGGATTGAACACAGCACCTTCACACTGAACTACTAGTATTCCATCCACCCCTTTCTCTGGCAGACAAGGCCTTGCTAAATCGTCCAGTTGAGCCTGAACTTGTTCTCCCTCCAGTTACCCAGGGTGCTAGGATCACAGGAGTGTGCAACCAAGCCTGGTCACAATTCACATTTTAATGCCATCTCTTTATATAATTCTCATCTATACAGTTCTCAGTAGAATCTTATAGTCAGGTATGGTGTAATCCCAGTGCTTGGGAGGCTGGGGCAGGATCACGAGTTCCAACCCAGGCCAGTCTAGGATACACAGTTGAGTTCCAGACCAGCCTGGACTACACAGTATGACCTTGTCTCAAAAAAACTAACTACTACAAAAAGTGCAATAAAAGTCCCACCTCTTTTAGTGCTCTGCTCTCCATCGGTTCCTCTGGAGCTGCCATTTTCTCCACTGCCTCATTCTCTGGACACCTAAGGAACCCCATCCTGCGAACATTCACACTGGGACCAAAGAGAACTTCAATGAAGCTTCAGCTGCTGGGATACACACAGGCTTGCCGGGCGGGGCAAACAGGACTTCCAAGAAGTGGTGCGGCCAAGCCTACTGAGGCACCCTGCTCTCCCCAGCTCTCCCCGAGTCCAGCACACCAACCAGCCTTGGGCTGAGGTGCACCTGAGGGGAGCCCCCGACCAGCTGCCAACTCCAAGGTTATCAAGCACTGCCTCACTGATGAAAACCTTTCTGCCTCTGCAATCTGCCTGGTTTAAGAACACAGGTCCAGTGTGCTTTATCAGTTATCAGTGCTTTCAATGTATTAATTCTGTACCCCTAGGAAGAGCTGTATTTAAGGACTGGAAGCCCACCACACATACAGCCCCACATAGCAAGCAGAAGCCCCCCTGCACTCTGCTTCCCAGGGAGGTCTTGGGGGGGGGGTCGGAGGGCCGATCCCTTCCAATCCACTTGGGTCTGCTGCAGACCAGACAGGCAGCACGTCCACACCACCAGCAGCGATCCATTAATGCACTGGAAGTATACGGAAGGAAAAATGCGCAAATACAGAGAACCCCAGGGTTATTTTAAAAAGGAATTCCTTTAATTTTTAACTCTGAAGATCAACTGCTTCATGCAGCTCTGACTGCTTTTTTTGTCAGCTTCCTGTTTACCTGTTTGTCTTTAATCGCCCAAAGACAGTAAGAACCTCATGTTCCATCTTTCACCTTACAAGGGGCAACCTGGGAAAGAGTTGTGAAACCAACTAGCATTAAAAAACACCTCACAGTCTGTGTGTCTGGTGCTAGGACCGAACCCAGGGCCTTTGCACCCAGGCCTTTTTTATTTTTTACAGTATTTTGACACAGTCTTGCAAAGTTGCCCAGGCTGGGCTTGAACTCACTCAGCTTCCCAGAGTACTAAGACTACAGACGTGTGCTACCATGTCTGGCCTAAGAATGTAACAGTAAATCTAATACCAAGTGTGGTGATGCATGCCTATGAGCCCAGCAATCTGGAGACTGAGACAGGAGGATTGCTGCAAATTTCAGGCCAGCCTGGGCTGCACAGTGAATTCACTGCCTTCCTGAACTATATAGCGAGACCCTGTCTCTAAATAATAGCTGGCTTTCAAATTTTGAACACAGCCTAAATGCCCATCAACTGGTGAACGACTAAAGAAGATGTGGTTTTTATACAACGGAGCACTACTCTGCCATAAAGAAGGATAAGCTCAAGACATCCCTCTGCAAATGATGCCACCCTGAGGACACACACTTAAGGTGAAATAAATCAAACACACATAAATACTGGTGTGAAAAACCTAAAGTGTGAATGAGAAACAAAATGTGAGACAGGGCATGGCAGCATGCACCTGTAATCCCAGCTCTTGGGAGGCTGTAACCAGGCAGATCACCATGAGTCCGCTCTACAGTGAGACCCTGACCACCCTGTAGACCCTTACCTAAAACACACACACACACACACACACACACACACAAAAGGAAACAAAGTGTATAAGGGGGTATTGTGAAATTCGAAGAAAACGTTCAAATGGGACATTTTGAATAAGGGAAGGGAGAGAGGAAGAGAAAAGAATGAAAACAAAACTTGATAATGAGGAGAAGAGGGGTTGAAGAGAGGGCAGGGGAATGGGGAAAAAAGCAAGCTGTATCACGTACAGTCACAAATTTTCTATTAATGTGCTCACTATGCATACCTGAGATGTATCAATAAAATGTGATTTTTAGAAATGTTTAGGGACAGGGGCTGGGGAGATAGGTCGGAGGCGTAAGTGCCTACCTGGCAAGTGCAAGGTCGTGAGTTTGAACCCTGGTCCCACCAAAAAAAAAAAAAAAAAAAGAAAGAAAAAAAAATTAGAACCAGTAAGATGGTGGACTAAAGGCTTGCTTAGGCAAGTGCAGGGACCAGGGTTTGATCCTGGGCAGCACATGCTGCATAGCCCAGCCCAGCCCCCCGGGCAGGCTGAACCAGCCACCGAGATTGGGCATGGTGGGGCATGCCTGTAATCCCCAGCACTGCAGAGGCTGAGACAGGAGGATCACTGAGTCCAATCTGCATAATGAGACCCTGTACCATATATATAGTTTATAAATAAATAAATAAATTTTAAAACATTCAAAAGGGGAAGGGACTAATCCAGGAGAGGTGAGGGGGAAGGAAAGAAGGCAAAAATTTTATTTAAAAAAGGGAAGGGAGCCGGGCGTGGTGGCGCATGCCTGTAATCCCAGCACTTGGGAGGCTGAGGCAGGAGGATCAGTGTGAGTTCAAAACCAGCCTGGGCTACAAAAGTGAGTTCAAGGCCAGCCTGAACTACACTGTGAGACTTTGTCTCAAAAAGGCAAAGAAATAAAAATTTATTTATTTATTTGCTTTTGTCTTTTTTTGAGACAGGGTCTCAATGTGCAGTTCAGGCTGGACTTGAGCTCACTTTGGTAGCCCAGGATGGTCTTGAACTCACATCGATCCTCCTGTCTCAGCCTCCCAAGTGGTGGGATTACAGGCATGAGCCACCACACCCAGCAAAAATTTAAATTTAAATTAAAAAAAAAAAAAAGAGAGAAGGGCTGGCAAGATAGCTCAGAGGTCTAGAGCACTTACTTAGGCAAACTTAGGCAACCCAGGGACCAGAGTTCAATCCCCGGTACCACATGCAGGCTGAGCAGAGTAGGCTGAGCTAGCCATAATATAAATAACATAAATGAATAATAAATAAACATAACATAAATAAATGAATAAAAAGGGGGAAAATGGCTGGCTTTTACCACCAATATAATTCACATCACAATTTCACAGGTTCCAGTGCATGCAAGGCCATTCCCCCTGGACTGCAACTGAAGGAGCAGCATGTCTGACAGCCAGAAGCCTTGCCGACCCACCTCTGGGAGGAGAGGCCTGGCCTCTCAGAGAAGCCCAGACTCACTACAACACAGGAACACAGAGGCCAAGGGACCACAGGGGACCTTGCCCTTCTCCGCATATCTGAGCAGGAGGAACAGAATAAACTAAGGCCCAACAGCACTTCCCAAACTGTGAGCTGACAAACCAAAGAAATGCAAATGATCTTACTTTCAGTTTTGACATTTCCTACTAACTCGCCTTGCCAAAACTTAAATGCACGGAAAGAAATGCCTAAATATATGTTAAGTAATTTTCTAAACTAGAATTTTTCCATATTAAATCACCAGAGTCCTGGCACAGAGGTGTGTGACTATAATTCCAGTACTCCAGGAGTTGAGGCAGGGAGAAGGGTGGGTTCAAGCCCAGCTGGGGCAGCTTAGTGACATAGCAAGATCCTGTCTTAAACCGGAAAAAAAAAAAAGGGGGGGGGGTGTAGCTCAGTGCAAAGGCCCTGGGTTCAATGGGTGTGTGTGTGTATCCAAAATGCATGTATCTGAGTCACCAGCTCAGTAATTGCTTCATTTCCCTCAGTTCAGGTAGGAAAAATTCTTAAATTATAAGGATGTTCTGGTGATATGGGATTATAAATCTAGTGACAGTAATAAAATGTCTAAGATTTTATTACATAAAATGAATTTGGACTACTGTATTTTTTTCTTTTTATGCTGTTTTTAGAAAATACAACTGGTATATTCTAGTGGGATTTTCAAAGGCATTATAATTGTAAACTATTTCTCTGAGCCAAAGAGATACTAAGTGCTTTGTCCTCTGACAGGAAAGAGAATCTTCTCTAGCTGGACCTGGCGGTGAAGCATCATAATCCTAATTGCGTGGGAGGCTAAAGCATAAAGACCACAAGGTTTCAGGTCAGCCTGGGCAACTGAGCAAAAGAGGGGGAAGGGGGTAGGGAGATAGCTCGGTGGTCTAAGTACCTGCCTGGCAAGTACAATGACCCAGGTTCAATCCCTGGTACCACATGCTATGTGGGTCATGGAACCCTGGGTACACCGAGCCAGATCCAAACCAGGTATGGTGGTGCACACCTGCAATCCAAACGCTGGAGAGGCTGAAGACATGAGGATCACTACAGTCCAAACCACATAGCAAGACCCTGTACTTACAAAACAAATGATTTTTTTTTTTTTTTTTTGTCTTTTTGAGACAGGGTCTCGTTGTGCAGTTCAGGCTAGCCTTGAGCTCACTTTTGTAGCCCAGGCTGGTCTCGAACTTGCACCGATCCTCCTGCCTCAGCCTCCCAAGTGCTGGGATTACAGGCAAATGATTTTTTTAAAAAAGGAGGAGGAGCACCAGAGTAAGGATATAGCACAGCACTCCCTGGTTCATCCCAGCACCAGAATAAATAAAACAAACCAACACCAATCTCAGTTCCACAGCTACATTCCAATACATACCTAAGCAACAGACATGACAGAAATGGCTGACTCGTGCTTGACTACCACCGCCACTCTTGCAGTCTTCTGGGACAGCAGACCTGTGAGGCCCCTGGCTGAAGCTGCACGGCAGCCTGCAGCCAGAAACAGTGAAGCTAACTGGAATGGAACCAATGACCACTTTGCAAGGGCTGGACATTCCTATCAATGTTTCCAAGAAGTTTCAGAATGCAGCCATCCATGTCTCACTATAAACTGTCACCTTAAAAACAAGGGGGAAAACGCACTAAAGTAGCCCAACTGTCAAGTGTAAACCAATCCTACATGGGGCGAAGGGCCAAGCTCACAAGGCGGAGACTGGCTGTACAGAGCAGCTAAACCCCTATAGGTGATTTGGAGCCACAGCTGTAGGTCAAAGAGACTTTAAAGCTGCTTTTCAGAGAAGTGAAACAGATCCAAACCTTTACTGCAAAAATGAGATTTTACATTAAGGGCTTAGGCTTAACTACAGTTGACTCTTCTTACACTGTAACCTATATGAGGTACACTGAGCATTTTATTGCTTTTGTTTTTCTTGAGACTGTCTTGGTGGTCCAGGCAGGCCTTCAATTCACAATTCTGCCTCAGCCTCCTGATTGCTGGGTTTACAGGTGTGCAGGTAATTAACAGGCTTCACCCCACTTACTCTAATCCTCACAAATCGGAGTCTAGTAACTCATCCAAGGTCACAGTTGTTAAGTGACTAAGCCAGAATCCAAAGCCAAGCAATCCAGCTTCACAATCCACGCTCTTAAACCAGGCTTTACTGCTTCTCTGCATAGTCTGAACCATTACTCTCAGGTCTTACTCATGAGCTCCTTCCAACTATTCGTCTCTGCTGTTTTTGAATCTCACCATCCTAAATGACTGCAAGGCCCGTGACTGAGCTGGGTATGAAGGCACACGCCTATAATCCTAGCATTTGGGAGGCTGAGGCAGGAGGGTCGCAGTTGGCCGGCCTGGGCTACCAGAGTTGAAGGTCAACCTGCGACTCAATTCATGTCTCCAACTTTAAGTAATTTTAAATTTCGTACGCACAATTCGTACTCTTTCCAGGAAGGGAAGGATGCAGTGGCCAGCCTGCAAGTAACTGCTTCTTACTGCCTAAAAATATAAGGCATTAGACTACCAGTGCTTGTTCTATGAACAAGCACCAAGACGCCTAAAGCCACTAAGCCGAGTTGTGGGCAGGACCGGCCCTGTTTACTTCCCGTCTCCAACTTCCTGGGGTCTACCCACCTTACTGCATGTGAACCCAAGCGATGAGCAGACACAGGAAAGCCGGGTCGAGGAGGCTTATCGCCGGCACCTCTCAGGAACTGTGAGGCTCAGCCCCAGACGCCACGCCATACCCCACTCCCACCTGGCGGGCTCCCGACCCCGCCTCGGGGAGGCGGCTACGTGGCGCGCGGTCTCGGAGCAGCGGCGGCGGCGGGAGCGTCCGGCCCGGACAGCCCGCGGAGGACAAAGTCTGGGGCGCGCTGCCCGGAGGCTCCACGGGGTTACGGCCTGGCCGCGCCCCGGCCTCCGCGTTCGGCCCTGTCAAAGCCACTGCCGACCCCTGGAGTCGGGCGGCGGGGACGCGACCGCCGGCTGAGGAGACGGCACCGCGAAGACACCGCGCTCCGAGGCCACTCACCAGGTTGAGGGGTCCTTCCATCACTTCCATAGAACCCTGAGGAAGCGGCGGTCCGAGGGAGGGAAGCGGCGGCGCCGGGACACATGGAAGGCAGGGGTCGGAGAGCGCAACGCGGCGGACCCGCAGCCCCACTCCGCGCTCGCGGAGCCAGCGGCGAGCTCAGGGAGCAACAACCACACCACTTCCTCCTCCGGCGCCGCACCGCGGGCCCGCCCCCTGCGCCGCCGCCGTGGACACGCACGCCGTCGTGACGTCACGCGAGGCCGCGGCCTGTTCAAGGTGGGCGTGAGGACGGGGGAGTGGGCGGGGCTCGGGGAAGCCGGAGCACCGACACGCGCGTGCGCAGTTCAACTTTTCTATCGCGAGAGTCTATCGTGGGCTTCTGGAAATCGGCCCTGACCCACGGGGCGCATGCGCAGTCTCGATGTCTGGAATGTGCTGCTGTGGGCTTCCCTTCTTTGCAACCTGGGTTTGCCTCGAGTCCCCTCTGCTTGGCCATGCCCGCCCTTCTCTCATTCAAGTCTTTATCCGTGTACTTGAGTTTTCCAACAAAAGCAGATTTGAGTCGATTTAAACCATGGACTAGACCAGACCACCTTGGAAGTTGCCAGAGGTGAATGATGCAGGGCCCTCCGCTGAGGTTGCTCACGCTGATGATACACAACCTGAGCCGGGCTCAGCCACACTGAAAACTGAAAATGGATGAGTTCAAAATAAATGGGGGTGAGGAGGAAGGAGTAAAACTGAGCAGGGTGTGGTATGCATAGGAACCAGATCCCAAGGCTGAATGATTATGTGTTGTGACCGTACTAATAACTAAAAATGAGAGGAAAAACAAAAATGTGGCAGACATGTCCAGGTAATATTGTGAAGATTGGATTTGTTTGACCCTGTGCTCTGCGCAGTGGTGCCTATAATCCCAGCCCTGGGAGCCTGAGGCAGGAAGACCACTGCCAGCTCCAGGCCTGCCGGGTACATGCACAACTGTGACCACTGCTCTGCTGGAAAACGCAGTTCCTGGCAACCCCAATGTTAGTAAAGAATTAAAGCCGAGTTTAAACTAAGTTGGTTTATCCGAAGGTGAAGAAAAGGGAACACAGGATAGATAGCTCGGGGAAGGGACAGACTCGGCGCTTCTCTCAGGTCCTTTTGCTGGCTGTCTTCTTCCCAGGGAGCCCCTGGAATCTGATTGGCTCCGTGGCTGTCCTCAGTCTTCCACTTGGACTTCTCGGGGTGGTGGCTGTCTGTGACTTTTCCTGTGGTTTGGTGAACGCTGAGATTACGGGGGTTGAGTAGAGACAAACGGCGTTGGCGCAAGTATTAAGTAAAGGGGCTTCTGTTCACCACACTGCTTGGGACCTCCCTATCTTGGTTTCTTTGCCTTTGTCCTTTTCCCTCTCTTTTTCTTGAGGCCCTAGGTCTCTCCATTAACTTCTAACAAAGCTCCTGGGGGTCTTCAGCCTCCTTCCTATCCGAGGAGCCCCTGCCCCTCCAGGAACTATGTCTTTGTTTGTTTCTTTCTTTTTTTTAAAGTTTATTTGGTTTATTTTTTTTTTTTTTTGATAGATTTAATTTTATTTTATAGAGTAAAAATAGCAGAAACAAAGATAGAAAAAACAGAAACAAGAGTACATATAGTACAGAATTTCAAAATAAGAAAAATTTAACAATGGTTGCATTACATATTTTCATCAAATCAGTTCAGATCAGCAGACGTAGGTAAGACTGACCAAACAA
This sequence comes from Myocastor coypus, assembly GCA_004027025.1. Lineage (NCBI taxonomy): Eukaryota > Metazoa > Chordata > Mammalia > Rodentia > Myocastoridae > Myocastor > Myocastor coypus. The sequence goes on along the minus strand of PVJA010002166.1, from coordinate 18,435 downwards.
TTAAACATTAACACTTTCAATAAACATTAATTTTTTAAAATTCTAAATGCATTTTGTATTTAAGTCACTCTTCTAAAAAAAAAAATTATAGGGGTTGAGGGTACAGAAAATGCAAGGTCCTGAGATTGATTCCTGGTACTGCCCAAAATTAATTAATTAATTAATTAATTTCTTCTTTTGAGTCCTTACACTAGGGAGACTATATGACATTTGCATATGTAGGTCTGGTTTATTTCACTTATGAGTGTACGTTCAAGATACATCCATTTATGGCCGGGTGTGGTGGTACATGCCTGTAATCCCAGCAATTGGGAGGCTGAGACAGGAGGATCATCGGTGTGAGTTCGAGTCCAGCCTGGGCTACAAAAGTGAGCTCAAGGCCAGCCTGAACTGCATAACAAGACCCTGTCTCAAAAAGACAATAAATAAATAAATAAATAAAATTTTAAAAAAGAAAAAAGACAACAATCAAGTGGGCCCTCAAGCCTCAGGAGAAACCCAGCCCTGACCCATGCAGCCAAGACAGCTTCCTGGCCTAGGGCAAATGTGAGGTAAGACTGGTAGGTTGTTTTAAACTACTGTGTGTTATGCTTCCTAGAAAACCATGGTGCACTCCTTCCAGGCGAAAGAATTTGGAGGCAGAAATGGATAAAACCTAACCATGCATAGTGAGCTCATATGACCACCCTACTCCATCACAGCGCCTTACTGGGCAGTGGGCATGTGCTGAGGCACTGAGGGGGCTTCAGCAGCAGCATGACAAGGGGAGTCGTGTGTCACAGCTCACACCTTGCACTGGGTGCTTTAGAGCAACTTCATTCAGATTGGCACCAAGGAGAAAGGATGGATATTCCACAGGATGACCCTGGGCATTGCGTTCACTAGGGCTGCACTCTCCCCCTTGATGCCATGCCGTGAGCAACCACTCTCAGTCTCCACAGAGGGCGTCACACACAGGGTGTCCAGGTTGTCAGCACTTTAAAGGAAGATAGACACCTACAAACGCTATCTTCTCCTGAGGTTTGCAAAACCGGGGTGGGTGGGGGGATCTAACCTGAAGCTGGGTGCTGGCTGTTCTTTGTGCTAGCAAGGTGTCTCTTAGTACAAAGAACACTGCTTTGCCTAGCAGGGGAAGGCGGCTGAGTCCTGAGGCAACCAGTCAACATCTACAGCAGCCCTGAGACTCCTCCAGGTGGGAGTGCAGCAGACACACAAGCCCAGCAGCTCCATTCTGGGCCAGAATGCTTCGGGAGGGGCTGGCAGCTAGCAGTTCAGACCGAGGTACCCTGGAAAGCACAGTACCCCTGTAAAAGTCCAGGCCTAAAAGACTGATGTTTGTCACAGTGCAGAGGTACCCCATGCTTTCCAGAGAGTAAACCACAAGGCTTGATTTTAGAAATCTCATTGATATTAGCCACTGAAATGTCTTTTTAAAAAATGTATTTCTGTAGCAAACATCTTTCAATAAATTCTTCCTACTCTTAGCCTCTGTGGTTCCTGTAAATAATTTCTTGATTTTAAAGAACACAAACTCAGTGTTTAGGACATCAAGCAGGTTGGGAATTTCTTTCTGCTACCTCACCAGCACGTAAGAGACTGAGGCAAGAGGAGTCCCATGAATTCAAGACCAACCCAGGCCACATACTGAGTTCAAGGCCAGCCTGCACTACCTAGCAAGACCTTGTCTCCAAAACATTTATTTACATATATATATATATATATATATATATTTTTTTTTTTTTTTTTTGCAGTACTCCAGGGTCTATACACTAAACACCATCCCTAACCTTTTAGAAATATATATTTTTGAAATTCTAAAACAGGCTAATTGCTAAATCACCTATGCTGGGTTGGAACTTGTGATCCTCTTGCCTCAGCCTTGTGAGTGCTGGGATTGCAGGTGTGTGCCCCCATGCCCCGCCTTATTTTTTAGTGCCTGTTCAATTTCCCACCCAGTACTGCAATCCTGACTTCAGCAGTGGAGTGGTCCATTCTCTTCCTGAGCTCTCCACAGTAAAGGAAACTGAGTTGTTCTGGGACAGCCTCGGCTACTAGAAAGACTTAAGTTACTGGTGTGTGGTGTGCTGGAGGTCCCTTGTACAGTTCGTGGCTAGGTTCTTTCTGGCCTGTTCTGCATGCCTGTCCTAGAACTCTTCAATAAGCAGGTCCCCAGAGTGCCACGCCCCAACCTCCTTCTCTATTCTTTGTCTAAGCTGTAATCTTTCTTTCCGTGAGTGCTAAATCCTAAGTTTACCAGAGATCACTGTAACATGTGTGCCCACACACGCCCCATTTTCTTTTCTTTCTTTTTTTTTTTTATTCAATTTTATTTTATTTTGAAGAGTAAAAATAGAAGCAAAAACAAACAGAAAAAGACTGAAGCAGGGCGACATACAATACATACCTTACAGGTTTTCAAAACAGGAATAATCAATGGTTATTATATTATCTATTTTTTATGGTCAAATTTGTTGTTTTGTGTCGAGGTTTTTTTTTTTTTTTTTTTTCCGGTACTGGGGATGGAACTTAGAACCTCCCACCCGCCGGGTAGGCACGTAGGCCCCTGAGCTAGCTTCCCTGCTGTCCCCTGTTGTTAACATGGACAGCATTCACACGCAGGACTCCGCAGCCCTAGCACGCGCGCAGGGCCCCTTCTGGACAGTGCCCCCACGCCCTGCGCAGCTCTCAGAAGGATTCAGGAAGCAGGAAGCTGCCCAGCGACCTAGCACAGGGCTTCCAGTCCAGGGAAGCATATGTTGGAGCCCCACATTGCATTTATCTGCTGCGGAGCCCCTTGGGGTCTGAGGTGGGCGTGACCCTGAGGCTTCCCTTGTTGTCTCGGTTTCTTTTTTTTCTTTTCTTTTGTCTTTTTGAGACAGGATCTCTCCGTGCAGTTCAGGCTGGCCTTGAGCTCACTTTGGTAGCCCAGGCTAGTCTCGAACTCGCACTGATCCTCCTGCCTCAGCCTCCTGAGTGCTGGGATTACAAGCGTGCTCCACCACGCCCCGTGGTCTGGGTTTCAAAGATGCCTCTTCTCTTTGGCCCTGGGCCCTGCGGAGGAGATCAGGGCCCCGCCCTGGTCCCTCTAGTGGCTGGGTGGCTTCCCAAGTGTGCAGAGGCCAGAGGCCGGCACGCATGGCGCACGGGGATTTGTCGACAGCCCCAGCCTGCCCTCTTCCGTGGGCACAGACTCTGAAGGGCCCAAGGAGAGGCTATGAGTAGCAGCGTGGCAGGAGGGGTCACGGGCATCCTGGCTATGCGGCCTTCCCTGCGGGGTCACTCAGCACCGTCGGTGTCCTCTGCGTGGGGGGCCGACGGGGCAGTGACTCGGGAAGCAGAACAGCAGTGCGCCAGCTGTGGGAATGGCGGAAGCATCAGCAGAGGCAGCTCCTCTCGACCTGCAGGTGCAGTGAAGGCCGTAGATGAGCTGAGCGGAAACCAGGTGGCCGGGGCAGCGCAAGGCCCAGGTGGAGGAGGCTGAAAGGAAACGCGCAACCCTCGGTCGCACCCTAAGTGCAGGGAATGAAAATAAGCTAGTGTTGAAGTCACCTTCTTGCCAGTCCCTAGCCAGCCATGAGAACATCAGGAATTAGAAATTCAGAGCTAACCGTGGAGGTGCACTCCTGTAATGCCAGTACTCCAGAGGCTGAGGCAGGAAGGTTGCTGTGAGCTCGAGGCCAGCTGGGGCCACATAGTCAGGTGAGGACCACCCTGAACTGCATAGTGAGACTCTGTCTCAAAAAGATTAAAAAAAAAAAAAAAAAAAAAAAAAAAAAAAAAAAAAAAATTAAAAAAAAAAAAAAAAAAAAAAAAGCCTGAAAAACTAGCTTTCCACAGCCTAAATAAAACTAGACCCATAGGCACTAAACTAAGATTGAAATGGATCAAAGGTTTAAATATTCAAATAGAAACACTAAATCTGCTGAAAAAGCAGATAGAGAGAGCTTCTTTCTTTTCTTGAAACAAGGTCTTGACATGTATTTAGGCTGGTCTTGAATTCACAGAGATCCTACTGCTTCAGCCTCTCCAGTGCTGGGATCATAGGTGTGTGCTACCACAACTCACTGGTAGGACTCTTGAGGACATTGGCATGAGTGAATACTTTATGAACAAAACCCTGACCATACAGGAAAAGTCACAAAGCATCAGTAACTGGGATCTCATTTCGCACAGCATGCGAAACTGCCAACAGAGAGAAAAGACAGCAACACAGTGTGGGAAAACATCTTTGCCAGCTGTTTCTCAGACAAAGGACTAGGATCGGGGATATATAAAGAACTAAAAAATATCAGACCTCCAAAATTTAAAGACCCAATCCAAAAATGGGAGTCTGTGCTCACTTTGGCAGTACCTGTACTAAAATTGGAATGGTACAGAGAAGATTAGCATGGCTCCTGCGCAAGGATGACACATAAATTTGTGAAGCGGTCCATGTTTTTTTTTAAAATGGGCATCTGAAATGAATATGCTTTTCAGATGAAGAAATAGCAGCAGCAAATAAATACATGAAAAAAATGTTTAACATCACTGCACATGAGGAGGAAATTAAAACAACACTGAGAGTCCATCTCGCCCCAGAAAAAAATTGAGATTATAAAGAAATGAACCAATATGGTGGCACAGGCCTTAATCCCAGCACTTGGGAGGCTGAGGCAGGAGGGCTGCAGTGGCCAGCCTGGACTACACACTGCGTTGAAGACCAGCCTGAGCAACATACCAAGCAATTGACCAGACCAAGTATGCTGATGAGAGTAGAAGATTTATTGGGGACAGCCAGCAGTTTGGCTGTTTAGTGGACCAAGATGGCATGAACAAGACAAAGTACGGGGTTTTTAAGGAGGGGGAGGGTTGTATGAGAGCTGAGGAACAGCTGAGGGACAGCTAATCTTGGCCAGCCTACCTAGGCTATGGGGTTCTATTTTTGCGGGACTGAGGTTTGAACTCACGATCTTGTACTTGCCAGGCAGGCGCTTGTGCCATGGAGCTATCTCCCTAGCCCCTCTGTGGGGGGCTTTTGATGCTAACAAAGGAGAGTTTCAGTGGTTGCTTGCCCAGGTCAAAGTCAGGCAGACTTGTACTTTGTACTGTGGCTTTGGGCTCCACTCTGCACTGGGCAGAGGGGGAGAGACTTTGGGGGCCGGGTGCCTAGGAAACAAGTGTCCTCAATAGTTGGAAGTTGTGATATGTGTCACATTGTTCTCTCTCCTCTCTTCCACCCACCTGCTTTCTCTCTATTCCTAGTTCCTTCCTTCCTTCCTTCCTTCCTTCCTATTTTGTCTTTTTGAGACAGGGTCTCACTACACAATTCAGGCTGGCCTTGAGCTCATTATGTAGCCCAGGCTGTTTTTGTTTTGTTTTGTTTTTGTTCTTGTGTGTGTATGTCTGAGACAAGGTCTCTGCAGTTCAGGCTGGCCTTGAACTGACTTTTGTAGCCCAGGCTGGTCTCGAACTTGCACCAATCCTCCTGCCTCCCAAGTGCTGGGATTAAAGGCATCCACCACCACGCCAGGCACAAGGCTGGTTTTGAAGTCACAAAGATCCTCTAGCCTCAGCCTCTCCAGTGCTGGGATTATAGGCAGTGTATCACCAAACCCAGTCATCTCTTCCTGTCTTTAAAAGTTCTACCTCCTGGTTTCCTGTTGTCTGTCTTTTATTTTTCTCCTAAAATATTTTATATTTTGGGCTTCTCATAGAGACAGAGATATAGAGAGAAAGACAGAGAAAGGGAGACAGAGAGCAAGATCAACACAGAGAAACAGACAGAGAGAAAGACAGAACCCTACCTGTACCCCAGAAGATTCCCCTGGGTACAGCTGACATGGGGTGCAGAAACATCTCCCCAGAGCATGGACCAGCCAGTCCCAGGCTCTGGCTGGCACATAGGCTGTCCCTACAATTCTTTCTCTGGGTTCCACAATCCATAGGACCCTAAGGCCATTGCAGAAACAGAGTAATTGGACAAGTGAAGCGAGGGAAGGTTGATGGGTTTTGTTTTCGCCTGGGGATTGAACCAAGGGCCTTCTTACTGAGCTACACCCCATCAAAGCTGAGAAACTTTATTGCCCAAGCTGGACTTGAATTTGCAGTCCTCCTGCCTCAGTCCCTCAGTGCTGGGATTCCAGGCTGGTTCGGCATTCTCTTGAGTTCTTTTTAAAATTTTTATGTATTTGGTACAGGGTCTCAAGGTGAAGTTTGGACTCATAGTGATCCTTCTGTTTTCACCCTCCCAGCACTGGAATTACAAGTGCATGCCACCATGCACGGTCTCAGTGGCCTCAGTAGGGCACCCTGGGGCACTTAGACCACTTGAGCTATCTCCCCAACCCTAAAGTTCTTCAGTGATTGAGGAGCAAGTATCTGATGGATTACATCATAGTTATGGACTGGATTGGACAGAAGGTTTTCGTCATTGGAAATTAAAGTATTTTTGATGGGCTGAGGAGATAGCTCTGTGGTATGAGTGCCTGCCTGGCAAGTGCAAGGTGGTGAGTTCAAACCCCAGTCCCACAAAAAAAAAAAAAAAAAAAAAAAAAAAAAAAATATATATATATATATATATATATATTTTATATATATATAATATATATATTATATAATATATATATAATATATATATTATATATAATATATATATATATTTTTACGTCTCTTGCTATTCTCCTGACCAAGCTGTGGGCCCTTTTCTGAGACGCCTCACTGCGCATCATCTGGTTCACGCCCAATTAGTCATGGGCAGCCCCTGCGCAATAGTTTTCATTTGTAATTAATTTGATTTACAACATAACAGACACCTGGGAGCCCTCCGCATCTTAGGAACATGCCTGCAGGCAGCGCTCTCCTGTGCCGCTTTTGTAGAGGACACGTGTGTGCGTTCTGCTGAGCATGGAGCTGGGGCTGGAGCTTCTGGGTGTGTGCTGTGCTTTAGTAGCTGTTGTCAGGCAATTTTCTAACCTGTTTACACCAATTTACACTACTACCAGCTGTGAATGAAAAGTACACTTCTCTTTAAAAATACTTCATATTTTTTTCATTTTCATTTAGCTGTTCCATTGGGCATCCAGGTTGTCTTATTCTTTTGTTGTTATTGTATTATGCTTTGCTTTGTTTCATTCAGGCTAGCCTTAAACTTGCAGTGATCTTCCTGCTTCAGCCTCCCAAGAACTGGGATCATAGGTGTTTTTTTTTTTTTTTTTTTAACACTTTATTTATGTTATGGCTGGCTCAGCCTGCCCTGGGGGTGGGGTTGGTGCAGTATGTGGTGTCGGGGATCGAACTTCCGTTCCTGAGGTTGCCTAAGCTTACCTAAGCAGGCGCTTTAGACAGCTGAGCCATCTCTCTGGCCCTTCTTTTATTTTTTTGAGACAGGGTCTCACTACACAATTCAGGCTGTGCTTGAACTCACTTTATAGTACAGGCTGGTCTCAAACTTGCAGTGATCCTCCTGCTTCAGCCTCGCGAGTGCTAGGATTACAGGTGTGTGCCACCAGGCGGGGCACTCACTTTGTCCTGTGGAATAAAGTGTTCTGAATTCTAGAATAGAAGATAAAGCCAATTACAATCTTAAGGCAGGAGGAAAGGGTTAAGTAGGGTAGAAGAAATAAACTAGGTAGACAGGAGGCAAGGAAATCAAACTTCAGAAAGTTATGTTTTAAAAAAAAACCCTGCAGCTTCAAGAACACAAATGTATTTACTTTCTTTCCTTCTCCCCAAACAGCAAACCGGACAATTTCCTTGGAAACTTACTTTGTGGTGTTTTGTTTTGTTTGCAATAGGGTCTTGCCATGCTGTCCTGGCTGGCCTTGAACCCACTGTGTTTCTCCTCCCTCAGCCTCCTGAATGCTTATGCCACCACCACACCCAGCTCCCTTTGTTCATCTTCGGAGACAAGTTCTCCCTGTGCAGTACTCCTGCCAAGGACTCAACCCAGGGCCTCTCTGCGCAGTCCAGCCTGGCCTTGAACTTGGCACCCTCTGGTCTCAGCTTCCGGAGTGTGACCATCAAATGCTTGTGCCGCCACCTGGCTAATTTTTTTCTTTTTGTATTTTAGGACAGGGTCTACAGGATCTAACAGGTCTACAGGGTCTCACTACAGAGATGGGACTCGTCGTGATCTGCCTGTGTTCAGCCTCCCAAGAGCTGGGATTCCAGGCATGTGCCACCACACCCAGGCTCATTTGCCATCTCAGAGTGCCCAGCAGGTGGGGGCAGGGCTGGCACTGTATGTGGTGCTTGGCCCCTGCGTCAGCCTAAACATGCGCTTTAGTCTGCTGAGCTGTCTGGCTGCCCCTAAAGTTTCAAGCCTATATTGAACAAGAGTGGTAATAGGGGACACCCTCATCCTGCTGTTGATTGTTTTTATTCATCAATCCTCCTGCCTTACCTCCCAAGTGCTAGGGTTACACTCATGAGCCACTCTTGCTGATGTTTTCACCTACTTGATAGGACTTGGGCAGGGAGTTTGCTATACACAGTCTTTATTAGATTGAGATAAGGTCCTTCCCTATCTTAAGTTTTATCATGAGTGTATGTTGGATTTTGTTAGAGGTTTTCTGTGTCAATTGAGATGGTCTGTCATAGTTTTATTTATTTATTTATTTATTTATTGATTGATTGATTGATTGATTGATTGATTGCAGGATTGGGGAACTCAAGACCTTGCACTTGCCAGGCTATCTGTGATATTTTTTAATCCTTGCTTCTGTCTGTGTGATGTAACCATCTAGGCTCATTAAGAGATTGGCCAATAGCTGGGCATGGTGGCATGCACCTGTAATGCCAGCAATCAGGAGGATGAGGCAGAAAGATTGTCTGGATTTCCAGACCAGCCTGGGCTACAGGAAGAGCTCAAGGCCAACCTGAACTGCATAATGAGACCCCATCTGGAAAAGACAAAAAAAGGAGATTGGCCTGTAGTTTTCTTCTGTAGTGAAGTCTTTTGTCTGGTTTTGGAATCAAGAGGATGCTCACTTTTGGTGGGGGGCGGTGTTTGGCAATACTCCTTTCTTTTCAGTGTGATTAGAGATTTGAAGGCCTGTTGGCTTTCAAGCTTCCCTGAAGTTCTACAGCTATGTAGACCAGCCTTGGCCTACTGAGTGCTGGGATTATGGGCATGTGCCACCTCACCTAGCCTGCATGGATTGCATTCTTGAAAAATTGCTAAGAGTATATATATACTTTTTTTTTTTTTTCATCTTTTTTGAGACAGGGTCTTACTATGCAGTTCAGGCTGGCCTTGAGCTCATTTTGTAGCCCAGGCTGGTCTCGAACTCACACTGCTCCTCCTGCCTCAGCCTCCAAAGTGCTGGGATTACAGGCGTGAGCCACCACGCCTGGCTTTATATATATTTTTTGAGATAGTTCATTTTTTATTGGTGTCTGTGTAACTGGGTTCAAGTTCACAATTGTCCTGTCTCAGCCTCCTGAGTAGATGGAATTCCATGTGCCACCATACCCATGGAGGGTCCTTCCTGGTCCCCAACCAAGAAGTTTGCATTTATAGTCCCTGGAGTCACCTCCGCAGTAAGCCTCAGGGGGCAGGCTGTGCAGGAGGAGGGATCCGCAGGGCCCGGCACAGTGAGAGGTAGTCTGCGATGCTCTGGGGTCTGTGCCTCGGCTCTGACAGGCAATCTCTAGGCCCCGTGGAGTCCCAGCCTCTTTCCCATGAGGCCTGATCCCAGGACGTGAGGAACACGGCTCTCCAGCCTGGCTCACCCATTCTCCGGCTGAGACTGACCTGTTGTCACCTTGCTTCATGGCAAGACTACAGCTCAGTGCCTAGGTTGAATGGATTGCATTGCTCAAAGCCAGTTGAAGGAAAAGTCCTAGCCAGCTCTGTGCATGTCAACCTGGGAAGACAGGGCCAGGGAGACAGGGCCGGGCTCAGCCCAGTGGAGACCGCTGCTGCTCCTCAAGGAGAGTCTCCTAAGTGGTCCTCCCATGCCCTGTGTGTTGTTCCCATCACACACACACACACACACACACACACACACACACGGAGTGATGCCTTGTCAGTTAACTCCTTTTAGTTATTCCCAATGACTAGATTCCACATATTTCAAAAAGCCACATTGTATACAACAAACACATAAGCACTTTTTTTGTGTGTGTGGGACCAGGGTTCGAACTCATGACTTTGTACTTGCCAGGCAGGCACTTGTGCCATGGAGCTATCTCCCTGGTCCCTCGCATAAGCACTTTTGTTAACTGAAAATAAAGGGGACAGGGCATTGGTATGGTTGTACTGGTTGTACCTAAATGCGACACCCAGCCTGGGTATGGGAGGCACCCTCAAAGGACAGGTGGCCTAGATGGGCTAAAGGCACCTTGCTTGCTCCCGCTGCTGCTCCCTCTGCGGCTCCCGCTGCAGCTCCTGCTGCAGCTCCTGCTCCCTCTGCGGCTCCCGCTGCGGCTCCTGCTGCAGCTCCCGCTGCGGCTCCTGCTGCGGCTCCCACTACTGCTCCTGCTGCAGCTCCTGCTCCTGCTCCTGCTGCAGCTCCCGCTGCTGCTCCTGCTGCGGCTCCCGCTCCTGCTGCTGCTGCGGCTCCTGCTCCTGCTCCTGCTGCTTCGCTGCTTACCCTTTTTCCTGCTAAGCAACTCTCCGCCTCCCCAGAGCCCTATCATTTTGAGGCAGGGTCTCGCTATGCAGTTCAGGCTGGCCTTGTGCTCACTTTGTAGCCCCGTCTGGTCTCAAACTCATATTTTCCTGCCTCAGTCTCCCAGATCCTGGAGTTACAGGTGGGCACCACCATGACTGGAAAACTTTCCCTCTGTTAACTTTGACTGTTGAGTATTTTTGTCTCAGCAATGAAAAAAGTACCCACAGCCAGCTAGGTGCTTCATGCCTGCAATCCAGCACACTGAGCCCAGCCGCAGCAATTTAGCAATTTAGAGGGACCCTGTCTCAAAATAAGGAGTCCAAGAAAAGATTAGCATGATCAAATAAAATATCTCCTCCTTTAAAGTGATGGTCACCTCATCTCATGTCACATCAAATCGTATTTTTTAGTTAGTTGCTGATTATTTTCTTGGTAATGGGGGGATTGAATTTTTAAAAAATTTTTATTTTTTGTCTTTTTGAGACAGGGTCTCATCTCACTATGCTGCTCAGGCTGGCCTTAAGTTCACTTTGTAGCCCAGGGTGGTCCCAAACTCACAACTGTCCTCCTGCCTCAGCCTCCTGAGTGCTGGGATTACAGGGATTACTGGTGTAATCCACCACACCCAGAGAGTGTGACATTTTTAAAAGGTGTAAATATTGGTGAAGGCAGAAAAAGAGTTATTTTCTTCATGGTGCTGGTGCAGTGTCCTACAGTTACAGCTTCTTTGAGGAAAATTTCGCCAAGTCTAATAAAATTACCAATATACATATTCTTTGACCCAGAATTCCACTTCAAGGAATAAAATACATAGATACACATAGAGTTATTCACAGTACCACTTTTATAAAAGCAAAGACTGGAAATAACTTTTGAATGCTCATTAAAAATGACTCCATTAAATTATGGAGGATTTAAAAATCGATAGCATTCCTATATGCCAACAATTAACCAATCAAGAAAAAGATCAGGAAAAGTCCTACTGTTTATTTATTTATTTATTTTTTGACAATAACTTAGAACATTAGATACTTGGGTTATGAATTAACCTAACCGAGGAAGTGAAAGATCTCAGAAAGAAAACAGCCGGGTGTGGTGGCTCACGCCTGTAATCCCAGCACTCAGGAGGCAGAAGGATCGTGTGAGTTCGAGACCAGCCTGGGCTATAAAAGTGAGCTCAAGGCCAGCCTGAACTGCATAGTGAGACCCTGTCTCAAAAAGAAAAAAAAAAAAAACAGAAAGAAAGAAAGCTACCATACTCTAAAATAGGTGAAAGAGGACCTCGGGAGATGAAGGGACACCCCCGCCCCAGGGCAGGCAGACCCAGTATTAAAAATGCTCATATTACTAGTACTAAAATACAGATTTAGTGAAATCTCAAGATTTCAACAGCATCCTTCACCGAGCTGCCAGAGCAGTCCTAAAACTTACCTAGAACCAGAAGGGACTCAGAAGCGCAAAACCAGCCTGGGTAGCAAGAGCAGAGGTGGAGGCCTCCCAGTTGGGGATTTTAAGTTCCCTGTTACAAAGCTGCAGTGATAACCTCCGCACGGTACTGGCGCAGGCGCAGGTAGCTGAGCAAGGGCGGAGGCGCCAGCAGCTGCTCCTGTGTGAGGCGTCCCGAGACAGGCTGGAGAGAAGACAGCCAGAGTGCAGGGAGGCCCCTTAGGGTGTGGGGCAGTGAATCTTGATCATTGTGTCTCACCCTACACCAAGATCAAAATGGACCAAAGATTTATAAAAAAAGTAGGAAAGGTAAGGTGAGTGCATGTATGTGTTTACATATAAACAACGATATATAAGAAGTGATAGCACTGGTTGTTTATTAGTCATGAAAATAGTTGTTAAGGGATAGAAATAGGAGGAAAGATTTTTATAGATTACCTTCCTCCGAAAATTTGAATTTATGTGAATCTATTATGCATTATAAACTTTTTTTTTTGAGACAGGGTCTCACTATGTAGCTCAGGCTGGCATTGAGCTCACTATGTAGGCCAAGTTGGCCTCTAACTCTTGGCCAACCTCCTGCCTCAGCCTTCTGAGTGCTGAGATTATGAGTGCATGCACCACTGTGCCAAGTTTGTACTTTAAAACTTTATCATTAAAAAAAAAAAAAACTTTAGTTATGTTATGGCCAGCTGAGCCTGCCCTGGGGTGGGACTGATGCAGTATGTGGTGCCTGGGATCTAACCGAGATGCCTTAGATTGAACCACAGTCCCTGTGGTTGCCTAAGCTTGCCTAAACAGGTGCTTTAGACACTGAGCCATCTTGCCGGCTCCATGTACTTTAAAACTTTTTTTTTTTTTTTTTTTTTTTTTCCCCAGAGAAAATCTCTGAGTATTTAAAAGAAAAACAATAGAATTAGTGTTCCCATGTGCTTTAGGCTTGTGGAAGATTTATTTATTTATTTATTTTTGTCTTTTTGAGACAGGGTCTTGCTATGCAGTTCAGGCTGGCCTTCCACTCGCTTTTGTAGCCCAGGCTGGTCTCAAACTCACACTGATCCACCTGCCTCAGCCTCCTGAGTGCTGGGATTACAGGCGTATGCCGCCACGCTCAGCTAGGCTTGTGGAATATTTAAGAGAAAAAAGAAATGCATCCTTTCATCTCTTTCAAACGAGGCGTGTGTTTCTCCCACCTTTGTACATCATCAGGATCCATATTTTTATGTTAAGTACTACAGCAGTGGTCACATAGTTCCACTTCATTTCAAAATCTTAGATCATCACCTACACTTAATTAAACATTGCGATTGGCTTGAGCTCACTTCTGCGTGGGTTCCAATGAATCTGGCCATCCCTACTCCAGCATGAGGCACGTGACATGTGCACGTCGAGGTCACGTGCATTCCTGAACCTGCCCGCTCCACGCAAGGGCTGGAGACAGACTGCGCCCCGTGAGCATCCTCAAGTGTTCGTGCTGACCTCGACGAAGCAAGCACGCCTCATTGTTTCCTCCCTAAAAAGAAATAAAAATTCCCCAAACACATTTTCCTGTGTCTCAAGTCCATGTATAACCGCACCCTGTCTGGGCATAAAAAAAATGCAACCTCAGATGTGCGTTTGTTATTGGAAAGAACTTGCAGACACTGGTGAGGAGCTCCTTCCTGTCCCAAGTCCTGCCGGGCAAAAAAGAAGGAAAAATGAGGTACAGTTTTCCATTTGATTATTGTAAAAATGCTTAAGTGTCTGAAATACATGATTCAAGTACAGATGTTCTGTTCTGTATCCTAACCCCCCTTATGACAAAAGCGAAGGAGAATTTCTCATAAGGTAACTTGGGACCGTCATGGGGGAGGGGGGAGGGGGGAGGACTCTGGTTAAATCCCAGCACAGGGGCTGTCAGACACAGCCTGCATTCTTGTTGTAATAAATATTTCTTGAAATATTTAGACTTCTCTCTGGGCTGCGGAATTTTGTGTTAAAAATAGTTGGTTTTGTGGTTTAGCAGATTGGTACGTTGCGGTAACTGCCTGCTGCTGCCCATCCAGATGGTGAAAGTTCAGATTCCTGAAGCAGGAACGGGTCACAGTCTCCACTGATTGGCCCTCTGACCCCCGGTACTGGGGCTCCCACCCAGGGCCTCCACACTCAGTTATACACCAGCCCTTTTTAATTTTTGTAATGTCATTTTAAAAATGTATTTGGTACGGGGTCTCACTATGCAGCTTGGACTCCTAATGATCTTGTTCTCAGCCTCCTCAGCGCTGGGATTCCAGGCATGCGCCACCATGCCTGGACTGGGTGGCTGGCTCAGCACACCCAGGGGTGGTCTGGCACAGCCTGTGTGGTGCCTGGGATCAAACTCCAGCATCCCTTTTATTTTTTAAGACAGCATGTTACTAGTTTGCTAGGTTGTGCTTGCTAGGTTTGAGTTTGTGATCCTCATGCTTCAGCCTCCCAGAGGGGTTGGAACTACATCAATGCGCCACCACCATGCCTGGCACCTGCTGTTAATTGGAAAAAATAATGGATATTTGATGGACTGATGGGGGAGAATTAATCACCTCTCTACCAAAGGCCAGACATAGCTGGGGCTTTTTATAAGGCAAAGGAGATAGTTCAGTGTCCTTAAAATAACTTAAAAAAATCTACCTAATTAGCCTGGCGTGGTGGTGCGTGACTGTGATTCCAGCACTTGGGAGGCTGAGGCAGGAGGATTGTTGCAAGTTCAAGGCTAGTCCAAACAACATAGTAAGACCCTGTCTCAAAAAGGAAACAAACAAACAAACAAACAACCCATAATTTATAGGTATAACAAACACCATAATTCATAGGCATAAGTAGTACTGAGAAATCAGAAAGCTAAAAAGTTGTCAGAGAAGACTGAGCAAGATTTTTCTGTCAACCACAATGAGGTTTCAATGATGCTATTTTTTTAAAACTAATGTTATTATTTTTTTATTTTATGTATTATTATTTTTTTCTTGTTTCAGAACCCTTGTTTGCTTATTCACTCATTTTCATGGCTGGCTCAGCCTGCCCTGAGGGCAGGGCTGGCGCAGCATGTGGTGCCAGGGATCGAACTGCGGGCCCTGAAGCCGCCCAAGCTTCCCCAAGCAGGCGCTTTAGACCACTGCACCATCCTGCCAGGCTAATGTTACTGCTTCTAATCTAACAGGACCACAGGACTAGCACAGAACACGCTCTCTGGAGGTCAGTGAGCAGCATGAGTGTTACCCAGAGGAATTTCCTAGCTTTTGGCGCCAAAGGTCTGTTCCCAGGCTACCTGCCACCTGAGCAAATGTCCCAAAGGCACCATAGGACGGACTGATTTCCGCGGTGCCCATGCAGTTCCCCAAAACGTCCTCTAGGTGTCTTCAGCGACCAGCATTCTTGGAGATTTCCCAGTCCCACCAGCTGGAGCGCATCGAGTGGAGTTTTTGAGTTTTGCCGTTGCTCCTTCAGAGTGGTCACTGGGGTCACCTAGCATGAAGGGTGTGGGGCAATGTACTTTTGAAAATATTAGCATTTCTTTTATGCATTTATCAAATTTGGCAAATTTCTGCAATGTGAATACTCAGGAAAATTTCTTTTCTCTTTTTGTCCTTTTGAGACAGGATTTCATTATACAATAGCTCAGGCTGACCTGGAGCTCACTTTTGTAGCCCAGGCTGTTCTTGAACTCGCATTGATCCTCCTGCCTCAGCCTCCCAAGTGCTGGGATTACAGGTGTGCGCCACCACGCCCAGTAGGAAAATTTCTATGTTTTTTTTTTTTTTTTTTTTGTGGGACCAGGGTTCAAACTCACGACCTTGCACTTGCCCAGCAGGTACTTGTGCCTCAGAGCTATCTCCCCAGCACCCCCAGTAGGAAAATTTCTAATGTAAATTATTTAGGTAACTTTGTTTTAAAAAAAATTCACAGGGGAAAAATAAATAATATCAGTTTTGCATTTTTAAATTCTGGTAATCTAAACAATTAATTGGAAGATAACATTACATAACAGAACAACCACTGTCAAATTCGTATTTTGTTCAGTGAAATTCTGTATCATTTCTAATGTTTTCTTTCTTTGTTTAAACAAATATTGATTTAGTTTTTTTTTTTTTTGTCTTTTTGAGACAGGGTCTCACTATGCAGTTCTGGTAGGCCTTGAGCTCCCTTTTGTATCCCAGGCTGGTCTTGAACTCACACTGATCCTCCTGCCTCAGCCTCCCAAGTGCTGGGATTACAGGCATGCGCCACCACGCCCAGCCCCTTAGTTATGTATTTCTTTGTTTGTTTTTTAATTTTTATTTTTTTTCTTGTTTCAGAACTTTTGTTTGTTTGTTTATTTTATCTTTATGGCCTGCTCAGCCTGCCCTGAGGGCAAGGCTGGCAAAGCATGTGGTGCCAGGGATCGAACCATGGTCCCTGCAGCTGCCTAAGCTTTCCCAAGCAGGCGCTTTAGACCACTAAGCCATCCTACCACCCCTGTTTAGTGAAATTTTGTATCATTTCTAATGTTTTTTTCTTTGTTTAAACAAGTATCGATTTAGTTGTGTATTTTTTAATGTATGTAGTACAAGGTCTGCAGGGCTCAAGTCGCTATGAGTCTGATCTGTGTAGTGAGACCCTGAGTGAACTGCTAGTGATCCTCCTGTTTTTAGCCTCCCAACACTGAGATTACAGGCACGCACCACCACGCCCAGCACCGCAGGCCAGGGATGGAGCCCTGTGCTCTGCCTGAGAAGGCGCTTTAGTTTGCTGAGCTATCTGGCCAGCCCTTTCTTTAATTTTACCTTTTTTTAAAAAAAAAATGTATTTGGTACAGGGTCTCACTGCACAGCTGGGACTTGGATTGACGCTTTTGTTTTCAGCCTCCCTAATGCTGGCATTATAGGTGTGTGCCACCATGCACCATGCACCCCGACTGGGTTGCTGGCTCAGCACGCCCTGGGAGTGTGGCTGGTGTGGCATGGGAGACCAAGGATTGAACCCTGTGCTTGCCAAAGCAGGTGCTTAGTCCACTGAAGTATCTCATCAGCCCTATAATTTTATAATTTTGTATTCTCTTTAAAAATAAAAAAATAGGGCTGGGGAGATAGCTCCGTGGCACAAGTGCCTGCCTGGCAAGTGCAAGGTCATGAGTTTGAACCCCAGTCCCGCAAAAAAAAAAAAAAACAAAACACCAACTAGTGTAAGGATTCAAAAGAATAAATAAATAAATGAATAAATAAATAAATAAATTTTGGTCTGTATCAGGAATCAACCTCAGGACCTTGCGTTTCCTGCATTCTCAACCCCTATAATTTTTTTTTTTTAGAAGAGTGCAAATGCATTTGGAAGAGTTAAAAAAAATTAATGTTTATTGAAAGTGTTAACGTTTAATTGTTTGATCAGTCTTACATACCTATGTCTGTTGATCTGTACTGATTTGATGATGAAAATATATAATACAACCATTGTTAAATTTTTCTTGTTTTGAAATTCTGTACTGTATGTACTCTTACTTCTTACTGTTTTTTTCTATCTTTGTTTCTGCTATTTTTACTCTTTAAAGTAAAAATAAATAAAAATTAAGAATTAAAAAAATGCACAGGGGCTAAAGGAGCCAATTTTTCAAGGGAATGTAGAAGAGAACACGCATAATCATGAGAAACGTGAGGCTAATCTTACAGAGTCGGAGAACACGGCAACGGCGTAAGCTTGGATTGTCAGCCCAAGAGCCTGGAACTGTAAGCCGCCTGTCCTCATCATTTCAGATTTTAGTTTGGGAAGAATTCTAAAAATACACCGAGTAGGAAGACTTGTACAAAAGGGGGGCCCTGGGACCCCAAGGGTGTGCTTGGGGGTGGAGGAAATACACTTCTGCTGGGGCAGGCTTATTGGGGTCCAGGTCTGGGGTGTTTACTTTGGAAGCCCCGCAGGTACCCAGCAGGGCACAAGCTCTGAACCTGCCATGGTCCATATCTTAAGATTTACATTCAAATAAGTGAAATAATTTTCAGTTATAGTGAACAGATATGGCATCAAGTGATATAATGTCCCTTTGTTCTTTGTTCCCAAAACTATTCTTGTGAAGCTTTTTTGGAAAAGTTTCCAGACCAGTGAGATGGTTCAGCGGTCTAAAGCGCCTGCTTAGGCAAGCTTAGGTTCGATCCCAGGCACTGAATGCTGCATCATCAGCCGCACCCCCAGGGCAGGCTGAGCCTGCCATAAGAAAAAAAAAAAAAAAAAAAAAAAGTTTCCAAGTTACAAAACCTGGTGGAAGTGCGCACCTCGCAGTCACCAGGGACACTGCTGGGCCTTCTCTCGGGTTCGCCAAGGCCCGATGCTCACACCGCACACTTTGTGCTTTGTACTCCGATCCACACCCTACCACGTGTGCTTTCTGAGTGGAGAAAATTACATCATC
>PVJA010002165.1:34710-111277 GCA_004027025.1 Myocastor coypus | reverse complement strand
ATGTGATAAAAGCAGTTACTCTTTTGTGTGTGTGTGTGTGTGTGTGTGTGTGTGTGTGTGTGTGTGTGTGTGTGCTTGAGACAGGGTCTCGCTATGCAGCTCAGGCTGGCCTTGAGCTCATTTTTGTAGCCCAGGCTGGTCTCGAACTCGCACTGATCCTCCTGTCTCAGCCTCCCAAGTGCTGGAATTACAGGCATGCACCACCATGCCCGGCTACTCATTTTTACACAGATATTTAGAAATCTAAATATATGCAAAATTGTAGCCAATCAATCCTATGACATTTTTCCTAGTCTCTTTAATACATTTTTTTGTTTTCTTGTTAACCAATCATTTACTTGAGAGTATAGCAGTAACTGAAATTACATTAGGAGCACAAATCTAAAAGACAAGAATGACAAGCATTCCAAGCATAATTTTAGTGTTATCCATATCCTCAGTGTGAAAAATACTTTGGTGGTTCTTAGGACCATTATCTAATACATTCTGTATACAAGTGCATGGTTTTGCTCCCGCCATGTTTCCTATCTTTTTTTGTTTGCAGTCATTTCATTGTTAATGCTTAAGTCCTTGGTTTTCATTCAGCTGTGTTACGCCTTTCCATTTTTATTTCCACAGTACTAGGCCAGGCGTGGTGGCTCACGCCTGTAATCCCAGCATTTGGGAGGCTGAGGCAGGAGGATCAGTGTAAGTTCGAGACCAGCCTGGGCTACAAAAGTGAGCTCAAGGCCAGCCTCAACTACATAATGAGACCCTGTCTCAAGAAGACAAAAAAAAAAAACAAAAAAAAACAAAAAAAAAACAACCAAACAACAACAACAAAAAAAACCACAGTAACTATTCTGAATAAAGTAAACTATGAAATTGATCATCTGTTGGTCACTGTTTGATAAGGAAAAAGCCATCGCTATCTTTGTAAGGACTTTTCTGTGTTTCAAAACTTTATTAGGCTTATGAGATCCTTCTCATATAGTAAACTCAGCAATTGAACATAAAGAAAAATAATGAATAATTAAACATAAACACACTGAAAAAAATCTGGAAAAGGTAGAACACTGTGCTCCTAACAAGGTCAAATATGATTATGACAGAGACAAAAGCCATTCCTAAGTATGAAAAGAACACAAGTTCAAAGGCAAACAAGCAGGCAGAGAAACTGGCATAGTAGTTTGGCATGTAAAGGACTGAGTGATAGAAACCACTCCTGGAAACATATACACATATACCTAATTAGACTTATTCATGATGAGGTTAATAAAAAGACTGGACTATAGGAATAATGTTAAGAATGTCTCAGGAATGAGGCATAAAAAAATCACTTCAATACATTTTGCAACTAGAAGAAGCAAATGCATATTTGCCCCCGTGATCAATCTCATTTCACTCTTATTGGATCTGACATTTATTAAACATCTACTTAATCTACTTGTTTTTAAAACCACTATATTGAGGGGCTTTCTACACATTTATAATCATACTCAGAGCAGCTGGCAGAGTATATTGCCAATAATGAGCTGCTTTAAATCACAGCATGGTATTTTAAAGATTCCATAGCCTAATTAATAATATTAAAGACACCAGGAGCCACTTCCACATAATTGAAAAGTTTTCTACCTAGTACACATAGTCCAAATGGCCATTTTAACACGTTTTTAAACTATAAGCACGCTTCTTGGTATTTGTAGGAATTGTCATTTCTAGTAGAAAATATTAAGCATTTTGAAAATGACAAGACAAGCATGAATGTACTTAAAATTTAGATTTTTAGACCAAGTAGCTTAAAGTAACAATACTGTGGTTTCTAGAAGTTTCAGTGAGTTGTGGGAGGCAATAATCAAATGGCGAAGTGTGTGTGTGTGTGTGTGTGTGTGTCCGTGTTTCCGCGCGAGGGGGAGTAGTTTCTAGGTTGTAGTAAACAGTTGAAAGAAAAATAGCTTTCTCTCAATTTGTTTTTCGTTATAGTTCAGGAATGTGTTTTATATGACTTCATTTGATTTGCCCATATTATCAGGAATTAATGCACTTGTCAAATCTCAAGAAACTTTCCTGGTTGAATAAATATATCAAATGCAATAACGACGACGCATACGGGTTCTTTCAACTTTCAGACAAAAACAATCCTTGACTCTGAGGCAGCGGGTAAAGTTATTTTCTGTCTTTAAACAACCCATTCTCAAAGTCCTAGCCTGAACTGCCTTGGGGTCCCAGCAGAAACGTTCGCTCCTACTTCCTTTAATAGACCGGACTGCCAAGTTCCGCCTTTCTCTTTTCCCACTCAGTTTCCCAACCGTGAGCTCAATCCTCAAGCGCTGGAATACTCCAATCTCCAGATTCTAATCTTCTTGCTCAACACTCGTCTCTCCTTGTTACCAAAGCCCCGACGTCCGAGTTGTACTACCCTCCACTCATTTCCACTCCGGTTGACTCGGGTCCCCTTCCTCTCCAACCCTTGTAACTACTGCCCAACTCCCGCCGCTCGTCCACATCCCGCGGCCCGCTCGGGCCAGACCCCAGCCCGTTCGATTTCCGGTCCCAGGGGCTTCCGCTAAGCAAGTCCCGCCCTTAGTCCAACAGCTCGGGACGCCTGACTTTTCCCCCTGCTTCCTCCCGCAAGACCTATCTTCACCATACATTTGGGGAGACCCACCCAAAGCCCTCGCCCTCACCTTCCCAGTAATTGCTCGTCCCAGCCGCCATCTTTGTTGTCCAACGTCAGATGGAATAGAAGAGTAGCGGAGTGCGGGACAGAGAGTCACCTCCGCGCCTTCTTCCGCCTCGAGCGCCAGGGCCGATGGGATACGTGAGCATCCACAGACTCCGCCCCCTGGTGGTAAATCTGTTAACCTACAGCTTTTGAGTAATGACACAAAAGTTTTTGATTTCAGCCTGTGGCGCTCCATAAAGATGTTTTCTGATATTCACATCCGCTTTTTGCGCCACAGAGTTTCGTCAGCAGCTTTATTTCGGTATACCCCCTCGTTGAACAGATTCCTATATGACTGAGATGCTTAGAGCCTCTCCATTTTCCTCTTCTTTTAAATGTGCGTTGTCAACCTCAGAAACAGAAGCTCTTTTCCACATCCTACCTCCTGTATTTGGTATATGCACCTTTCTCCATGGGCCGCCTTTCCATGTCTGCAGTAGAGGTCGAGTTTTTCTTTTCCACCCACCAACTCTACAAACCGTTCTAACCACACTTCCACCTCTCATTCTGACCTGCAACCTGTTGCCTGCTCACTGATAAGTGATCCATCTTTAAGTGTTGAATTTTACCACTTCCAGGAAATTTGTAGATACTTTACCTCCTGTGAAGTCCTTCTCCACTTTTGTCTGTAATTGTGTTTAATATTTCCTTTATATGCATTGAAAAACCATATCAGACAGTGCTATGAATTTTGCCTCAACGGTCAAACATAGGAATTCAAAGGGAAAGGAAAACTTAGTTTACTCATATTTTACTCTTTCCATTGTTTTTTCTTCCTTCCTGTTCCCAGAGTCTAATTTCCTTTCTGCTGCAAGACCTTTCTCTTTTTTTTCTTAAGAGTTGGATCAGCTGCTAGCTAATTCTCAGCGTTTCTGAATCTGAATATGATGACTTTTCCATACAGAATTAGTTGACCAACCCGTGCCCCATGCTGTCCCTGCTCTGTGATTGAAAAATGCCAGTTCCTTCTGTGATGAGATTGGTTGTCATTTAAATTGTTTTTCACTATACCTAAGATATCTTTGCTCTCTCTGTGCTTTTAAGAATGGTCCGGTCTTTAGTTTTAGAAGCTGACTCTGTCTCTGTGGAGTTTTCTTTGGGACTTTCCTGTTTGGGCTTTGTTCAGATGCTTATTTCTTTTGCTCATTTGGGAAATTCTTAGCCATTATTTCTTCAAATACTTTTTCTTCTCCATCTCCCCCATACTTTCTTTTATTCTCTGGGATTCTGATGACGTGAATGCTAGATCTTTTGATAAAGTTTCATGAACTTTTGTTCAATCACTGTTGAGTAATATCTCATAAACTATTTTGTTTTCGAGTTCACTGACAAGTTTTTTTTTTTTTTTCTTTTCCCCCTAGAACCAGGGATTGAACTCAGGCCCTTCCACTTGGGAGGAAAGCACTTATTCTACTGAGCTATCTCCCCAGCCCCGACAAGTTCTTTTTTGTTTTTTTGAGACAGGGTCTCGCTATGCAGTTCAGGCTGGCCTTGAGCTCACTTGTGTAGCCCAGGCTGGTCTCAACTCACATCAATCCTCCTGCCTCAGCCTCCCAAGTGCTGGGTTTACAGGTATGCAGCACCATGCCCGGCAGACTGACAAGTTCTTTTTTTTTGAGACAGGGTCTCACTATGCAGTTCAGACTGGCCTTGAGCTCACTTTTGTAGCCCAGGCTGGTCTCGAACTCACATCAATCCTCCTGCCTCAGCCTCCCGAGTGCTGGGATTACAGGCGTGCGCCACCATGCCCAGCTCCCTGACAAGTTCTTGTAGTAGTGTTACGGCTCATATAAACAGCACTTAAAAGGTGTTTACAGCTCCTAGAAGGTGTTTACAGCTCTCAGTAAGCATAGCAGCAGACCAAGACCAACAAACCTGCCTTGGATGCAGCTTTGTAGCTGGCTGCAAGTCGCTGTCCCCAGTAGGCTTGATCAGGATCCTTCACCAGGGAGCCAAGCCCCCAGGTCTTGGGGAGCAAGATTTTTATAGGATTTACACCAAGTAGGAAGAACAAGAGGAAAGTGTTTGCCATCAGTTGATTGGAAAGAGAGTTACAGTTAATTTTACCTTCTTAACATATAACTAGGATAAATTACAGGTTACATGATTGGCCAAGAAAGTTGCACTCACTGGGCTGGGAAGATAGCTCAGTAGAATAAGCATTCCCCAGAGAAATTAAAAGACAGGAAAGAAAGAAAGAAAGAAAGAAAGAAAGAAAGAAAGAAAGAAAGAAAGAAAGAAAGAAAGAAAGAAAGAAAGAAAGAGAGAGAAAGAAAGAAAGAAAGTTGCATTGACTTCTACCTACTTAGCATACAGCAGAGACAGGGATAGGAGTTTACATCAGGGCTGAGGAGATAGCTTGGCAGTCTAAGCACCTTCCTGGCAAGCTCTAGGACCTGGGTTCAATTCCAAGTATCACATGCTGTGCCAGGGCCCAGAACCTCTGGCGTTCCTGGCCTGCCACAGAAACAGCATGTGGTGGTACACCCCTGTAATCTCAGTGCTGGAGAGGCTGAGACAGGAGAATCCCTGCAAGTCTGAGCTGCAGAGCGAATTTTTATACCAAATACGTACATACATACATACATATTTAAAAAGAAAGAGCTTACATCAATTTGGGGTGGGAAACAAACAAAAGAGAACAAAAAGTTTATTCAAGGCAGTGCTTCTGTCTGGGAATAAGTGCTTTTTTTCTTCATTTGTTCTTTCCATTTTACTTCTGAGGTCATTTCATGAGTTCATCTCAGTTACATTTTTCAGGTCTAAGATTTTCATTCAGCTTCTCATTATATCTTGTTTTTCTGTGGAGACTGTATTTCCTTGTTGCCACTGTATTTTAAATCATTTCTAAGTTTGTAATTGTTCATTGTTAAAACTATATTAAAAGTCTCCTCAGATAATTCTGACATCTATGTCATCTTGATATTGGGGTCTTTTTATTGTCTTTTTCTATTTTTTTACTCGTTGAGATTTTCTGGGTTCTTGGTATAAATAGTAATTTTGTAATTAGTTACTAGACAGTTTAGACTGTGGACACTGTTTAGCTCTTGTTTAAGATTTCCTCTGACACTGTGATAATGGGGGAATCTGGAAACTACTTTGTTGTTTTCAGGTGAGATTGCTCTCCTGTGGCCACCTATGATAACACTGCACAGGAATTGCTGCCACCAAGAAATGACAAGGGCTCCTACTGGTGTAAGAAGTGGGAGGAATCTAAGCTCCCTCACTGAGCCCTTGCTGGCAAGGGTAGGGGAGTAGGGGAGAGGGGATTCATTAATCCTGGAGCATTTTTCTGGAGTAGAGGAATTATCATAAAAATATTGTCTTGCTAGGCTACTTATTAGTCCTTTGTCTAGAGATAAGGCATTCCTTTGGGCTTTTTAAATTTCCATCCTTTGATATTACTGGCTTTTCTGCTTCTTCAGTATCTGTTACAGGAAGTACAGTAAGAATCAAAAGGGCCAGTGACATAGCTCAGTAGACTGAGTGCCTGCTTAGGCAAGCACAGGGACCAGAGTTCAATCCCCAGACATGCTGTACCAGCCTCATCCCTGGGCCCATTGAGCTGGTCACCAAGTCCAGGTGTGGGCCTGTAATCCCAGTGCTGGGGAGGTTGAAAACAGGAGGATCACTATGAGTTGAGATCATAATGAGACCCTGTACCAAATACATTAAAAAAAAAAAAAAAGAACCAGAGGAAAAAACCCAGGGACTCGACTCATTTCCATATTGTTCTTTGAAAACTGAGGTCTCTTGCTAGTCTGTTGCCTCCTTTCCGCCTTTGAGTCTTATTTTTCTTTTATATGTAATGTATAAAGGCTTTGCTGCATTTGATGGAGCTGAAATTGTCCAGAACTGAAATTCATTTATTTATTTAGTAATGAGCAGAACATATTTATTGAAGGAAAGAAAACTATCTGAGAGAAAGATAGGAGGGAGGCCCCGAATGGATGGACCCTCTAAAATTCTTTTTTTTTTGTGGAACCAGGGATTGAACTCAGGCCAGCAAGATGGCTCAGTGGTCTAAAGCACCTGCTTAGGCAAGCTTAGGCAGCTGCAGGGAACTTGGATTGATCCCTGGCACCACTTGCTGTGCCAGCCCTACTCCCAGGGCAGGCTGAACTGGCCATAATAAAAATAAATAAACTTTCAATATTTTAACACTCTGCTAAAATTCTTTGTCTAGTATCTTAAATTTATTCATTACCATTATTTTAATTTGATTGATAACCCAAATTCTATACCTCCTATGGGCCTTTTCTTTGTCCTTAACATCATTTGATCTTTCTTTTTCTAAATGTAAGTTTTGTGGATGCTGTATATTTATAGATAAAACCCTGTAGGAATCATTTGCAGCTCAGGAGTTTGTCCCTCCAGACAGAACTTACTGCAGTCATTCAGGTGGGGGAAGGTCAGCATAGAGGGTAGAATATCAACTGAGAATCAATTGTTTGTCAAAATTGATCTATTTTTGGTTAGTCCTAACTTTTTGCTTTTTATGGTTAGCCTTTATTTCTAATGTATAGCTGTCTATGTTCTCTAATTGAATACTGTTACGCAGAGTCCCTTTTTCCTGCCAGATGCTAAACTCTTTATTTTCCTTCAACTAATGATGATGCCTAAAACTTGTGCTCCAGTTCTTCACCTCTTGCCTAGACTTTATTATTTTTTATTTTTTATTTTTTTTGTCTTTTTGAGACAGGGTCTCAGTATGCAGTTCAGGCTGGCTTTGAGCTCACTTTTGTAGCCCAGGCTGGTCTCGAACTCACACCGATCCTCCTGCCTCAGCCTCCCGAGTGCTGGGATTACAGGCGTGCACCACCACGCCCGGCTTGCCTAGACTTAAAAAAAAAAAAAAAAAAAAAAAAAAAAAAAACCTTTTATTTATTTATTTGGTACAGGGTTTTGCTACACAGCTTGGACTCGTAGTGATCCTCCTCTGTCAGCTTCTCCAGCGCTGGGATTACAGGTGGGTGCCACATGCCTGGTTTTAGTGGCTAGGGCCAGCGTGGCATGTGGTACCATGGATTGAGCCCAAGTTCTTAATGCTTGCCAAGAAGGTGCTTAGATTGCTGAGCTATCTCCTTGGCCCCTGCCTGGACTTTTTGCTGCTTGGTGTCTCTACCTCTTAGTCACCATTCAGCACCAATCAGCAAGTGCTAAAACGGTCATGCTCACATCTCAATTTCCTTTGCTCTAGGCTCTTGATCTCTGAAGTTCTCACTTTGGTAGTTTTCTATTCTCCAAGTCTTTTTTTTTTTAAATCTAGCTTTTCTAATTTTTTTTGCACATAATAATTATATAGCCATTTACATTTTTTAGAAGTTGTTTTCTCTTTTGTTTTATGTTTCTTTCTTTTTAAATTTATTTACTACAGGGGCCGGGCAGGATGGCTCAGTAGTCTAAAGAGCCTGCTTCAGAAAGCTTGGGTGGCTGCAGGGACCGCAGTTTGATCCCTGGCACCACATGCTGCGCCAGCCCTGCCCTCAGGGCAGGCTGAGCCGGCCATGAAAATAAACAAAAGTTCTGAAACAAAAAAAAAAATATTAAAAATAAATAAATTTATTTACTACAGGGTCTACAGGGTCTCACTACACCGATCAGACTCATAGTGATCCTACTGTTTTTAGCCTCCCAAGCATTGGGATAACAGGTGCACCACCATGCCCAGTCTCAATCACTATTTCAGTGAGCCCCAAGGGCAGGGCTGGGAGGGCAAGCCCAGGTATTGAACCTCTGACACCTGTACTTGCCTAAGCAGGCACTTCAATCTGCTGAGCTACCTAGCTGGCCCCTTAGCCATTTAAATTTGATTCTTAGCAATATTAATTTTTGTTATTCTAATGACTGAGATATATTCTGTCAATAAAGCAGTTTTGCTACTTTATTGGGGTTTTTATTGGTTTCAGTGATGGAGAGGGTTGAAATTGGACCAAATTCAGTTATCTTTGACTGAGGGATTCTAGTTTGTCCGCTTGTTTCTTTCGTTCCTAATTGTCAAAGGGTATTTTCCTTTTTGTTCACTATTTGCTGTTACTAGAGACGGTGTTCCAAAGACAGCTCCGTTAAATCATGCCTGTCCCCTTCTAAGTTGTGCTCACTCTGAAGCCTGCCCCTTCCCTCCAGTGTGTGTTCTGATCTGCTTGGACACATTTATAGCGCTCAGACTAGAGGCTTTGTCTTTCTGGCAGTAGTTTTAGAGCAGCATGCTAGCACCCCTCTTGTCTTGCCTGTGGGCTCTTTCCATCGACACCACCTTGCAGTGGGATGGGGCTGGGTGGTCATGTAGCAGTATATGCTAAGACTTGGTGATTTTTCTAATTATGAGAGTTCAAAATTTTCTTCAAATTATTCTTCTGTCTTGTTTTACATTGTTTTGAAATAAAATAGTGGGAGAGAAGTAATTAGGTTGCCACAAATGTTTTCTGCTGTCTGGAACTTCATTCTGGAAAGATACCTAATAGAATTTAAGTTTTGAAACTAATGTTTTATCCAGCACTTTTAGCATAGTTTTAAAATGACAGGTATTTATGGTGTACAGTGTGGCATTTAATATAGGGATACAATAATGATCATATCAAAGCAACCACCTTACCTATCACTTGACACAGATGTTATTCCCTATTGTGTTTTGTTTTTATGGTGCTGGGAATTGAACCCATACCTTGTGCATGCAAGGCAGGAACTCTACCACTGAGCCACATCTCTGGCCCTGTTGAACTTTTTTTTTTTTTTAATTTATTTATTTATTTTATTTATTTTTTGTTTCAGAACTTTTGTTTGTTTATTTATTTTTATGGCCGGCTCAGCCTGCCCCGAGAGCAGGGCTGGTGCAGCATGTGGTGCCGGGGATCAAACCTTGGCCCCTGAAGCCGCCCAAGCCTTCCTAAGCAGGCGCTTTAGACCACTGAGCCATCCTGTCAGGCCCCTGTTGGAACTTTTAATGTACTTTGGTTTCCACTGTTGGGAAGTCTAATCTCAGTCTGCTAACCCATTGAAGTTTATTTTTTCTCCGTCTGCTTTATTTTCCTTTTCAATTTGTCTTTGGTGCTCTGCAGTTTCATCGATGTGTGATTGGTATGATGTGTATGGATGTTCATTTTTTTCTTGCTTGAATTGACTTTCTTTAATCAAGAGACTGGTATCATATGATCAATTTAGATAAATCAGTAATCCTAAGTTTCCTAGGCTCCATTCTTTCGGTTCTTTCCTCCAAATCTATCAAACATATGCTGAACATGTTTAATTAATTCAGCAGATGTGGTGGCACACATCCATGCTTGCCCACACCCTGGAAGGCTGAAGCAGGAGGACTGCAAATCTGAGTCCCATCTGGGAAACTTAATGAGAATGTGTCTCAAAATAAATAGACAAAAAGGAGAGACGATAGCTCAGTGTGAAGACCCTATGGCACTCTCCATTATCACACACACAAATTATCTTAAATTCATCTTTTTATCTTAATGCATATTTTCTACTTTTAATCTCTGCAATGCATAAGATTTTTTATCTATCTTCTAGTTCACTTCTTGTTTGTGCTTGATCTGGCACTACAACTATCTGATTTTAGTTTCTGTACTTTCACTCCCAGAAGTTCCTATCTTACAATTTTCTGCAATACTCTCTGGCTTATCTTACTTCTTTGATAATAGTAAGTATATCTGTTTTAAGACATTTGATAATGTCAACATCTGAAACTTGGATAGAATTTTATTGCTCATTTTAAGTGGTGATAAAAAACTGTGGTCCCAGGCCGGGCGTGGTGGCTCACGCCTGTAATCCCAGCACTTGGGAGGCTGAGGCAGGAGGATCGCTGTGAGTTCGAGACCAGCCTGGGCTACAAAAGTGAGCTCAAAGCCAGCCTGAACTTCACAGTGAGACCCTGTCTCAAAAAGCCAAAAACAACAACAACAACAACAAAAACAACAACAACAAAAACAAAACAAACAAACAAACAACAAAAAAAAAAAACTGTGGTCCCTACCTCTAGGATGAAACTAGAGGTCAGTTTCATTTACTTAACATACAGCACAACATGGTTTGACTCCAGACCAACCAAGCTTTGCTTAGCTGGTTAGGTTCTAGATATCCTATTTTCTATGCCCAGTCCCTTTTCAAAAGTGTTCAAATCCTGCTAGGTAGAAAATTACACAATCTTTCCTGTTTGTTCTCCTGACACTCAGGTCCTTCACATTAAAAATCCAGAAACGAAGTGTATTTTCCTTGCAACTTTGTAAACCTAAAACTATTTTAAAATTACTTTAAAAAAATCTTGCAGTCCACCAATTTAGTCATCATCTGTTTTCTCTACATCTATTCTTTGCTTCTCTCCAGGATCAATGTTTTCAGTATCTCACTTATTTATTTTTTATTATTTGTAATTTTAGGGAAGGGTCTACAGGGTTTTCAGGTTCTCACCACTAGATCAGACTCAGTGATCTTGGCCTGTTTACAGCCTCCCGAGAGCTGGGATTACAGGCGCATCACGCCCAGGCTTAATTACCTTCTCAGTGGGTGCCCGGGTGTGGGGCTGGGACTCAGCCTGGGGATCAAACTCCTATCCCCTGCACCTGCTTGTAGGTGATTTAATCTGCTGAGCTATTAGCCAGTCCCCCCCTTCCCCCCCCGCTTTTTTTAGACACTGTATTGAAGAACTATTTGGTATTGAAAAACTCTCCTGGGAACCATATGGCACACAATAAGTAACAGTAATTATAAATATTAACTTAAAATATTTTAAATTAGTAGTGACTCAGATCTAGCAATCTAAATTTTCCCAAGATCCCTGGCACTTTCAATTTGATAATTATGAAATGTCCATAATACAATTGCTGGTTAATATGCATTTCTCACATTTAAATCTTAATTTTTTCCATCTACTTTGATTTTCATCCACAGCCCCTTCCTCTCCCTGCTTCATATTTCTTCTAATTAAATCAATATACACTACCTTTGCTTAAGCTAAGACATCCATTTTAGTATATGTTGACTTTCAATTATCATACCTCTAACCTACTGAAGTAATTCACTTCTTTGTCTTTGGTCTTCTAGGCTGATCTCTACAGTATAATACTTTTCTATTCCATATAGACCAAACTATCTCATTTGTGCTCACCTTGTCTACATTTGTTTACAGAATACACTAGTAGAGAATAGAATTCCATCTGACCTTAGTCCAAATGCCAAAAAGCATATTTGCTTTTTACATTCTACTGGTCAATATGGGTAGAAGCTATAATATTAAACATTGGGCTTTCTCTAATTTCACTGCTGTTTGTGTGAGTAGTGATTTATCTCAGGTCTCCAATAAATAATAATGGAATTAGCTGGCAATCAAACTGCAAGTCAGAATGAAAAATGACGTACATGATGGTACTTATTCATATTTGAGAATAGGGGCTATAGTATTTACTTTGCTAATAATAATCAACTTCTAGAAAACTGAAAAAATCAGTTAGGTTACTGTTTCAAAAACAAACCAGCCAGGTATGCTGGTGCACACCTATAATCCCAGCACTTGGAAGGCTGAGGCAGGAGGATCAATGTGAATTCGAGACCAACCTGAGCTACAACAGTGAACTCAAGGCCAGCCTGAACTGCATAGGGAAACCCTGTCTCAAAAAGACAAAAACAAAACAAACAAACAAACAAAAAAACCAAACAAATGAAACAAATGGTGTTTTCATTAAGCTATGAGAAAATTCCGGAAAAAATTTCAAACATTGAAGAGAAAAAGAAGCATTATCACGGTTTAGACTTTCTATGGGAGAAGTCTTTACTAAAGAAGTATAAATGAAATCTAATTTCATTTTAAGACCAAGTGTAAGGGCTGGCCAAATAGCTCAAGCGCCTTCAAGCAGGTGCAGGGGCCCAGGATGTGCTGAGATGACAATTGAGACCGGGCGTGGTAGCGCACACCTGTAATCCTAGCTCTAGGGAGGCTGTAAACAGGTGGATCACTATGAGTCTAATCTAGTAGTGAGACCCTGAACACCCTGTGGACTCTTCCCTAAAAAATACAAAAAACAAAACAAAACAAAACTAAACAAAACCCAAGTATGAAGTATTTGACACAATTACAACTTTACTGTCTTTTTTAGGCAATGGAAGAATTTTCTAAAAAGTATTTAGTCTTAAATATTTCTTCTAAATTAAAAAGACCACCTACAGAAAAGATCTTCAGTTACATATATTACATAAAACAACCTTCAAAGTGATCAGAAAACAGCAAATGAAGGAAAATGATGTGCTACTATAGGCATTCAATTTTAAGTCAATAGTATTGACCTTTTGTTAACAAAACTTTTATTCATTCCCACTATAATCCTGTCAGTATTATTAACTGAGAAACTGAGACTCAGGGAATATTATGAAACTCATATAACATAGGATTAACTAGGAAGCACATGGAAGATGTACAGATCAATAGTAGGTGAGTTTATCAAGCTCTCACCTTTCTGCTCTAGTTCCTTACAACAGAGACTGTTTTAGAGGAGAAGCACACAGTAATGAAGTGCAGCTTATTTCCATTTGTTTTCCTAGTTTGTATTACCAGTTCCTTGTCATCAGATCCCATGTTTCTTATACAATTTTCCTTCTCAGCCTCTAGCATAGTATCAGTAAATGTTGTAAAAATCTCGTTAGGATGGTGAATTAATCATCACTGTACCTAAAAGTGCCAGGATGCATTATTCTTCAGGATTCAACTGGGAAAAGGATTTTAACAAGTATAAAATGGCTTTATGAGGGCTAAGGAGATAGCTCAGTGGAATAAGTGCTTGTCTGGCAAGCACAAGGTCCTGAGTTCAATCCCTGGTCCCACCAAAAAAACCCAAACCAAACCAACTTTATATGTACCTTTTCAACCTTTAACTGACCCTAAACCTAGGGCACAGGATAACGAGTGCATACAGCCAAACAGTTGCTATTATTTGTGGCATCACTGTGGAATGACTATGTCATTCTAGATGAACTACAAACTGGAAAGAAAACTGTGGTTACTATATATGATGTGACTACTTCAGAAACAAATTTTCTTTGGAGTCAAATCTTTTTTTTTTTTTTTTTGTAGTACCAGGGATTGAACTCAGGATCTTGAGTTTGCCTGGCAGGTACTTACTCTGTTGAGCTATCTCCCCATCCCTGGAGTCAGTTCATAAAAACAAGCATTTTATAGGTGACATCTATTCTGATCCTGGTATTATTTTTCCTGTAGGATATAAAGAAAAACAAAATATATAACTTTTAAATTGTAACTATAATTTTCTTGCCTATTGCTTTGGATAAAAGATTATGAGACAAAACACAAAGACAAACGTCATAAAATAACTTTTATACAGGATTAGGTCTGTTTACATATAAAAAACAGAAAGGACCTCATTACAGTTAGATTTCACATAAATTACACAGATTGACTTGTTAAAACTGTTCAACTTCATTTAAAGTCCCTTTTAAAATTTTTATTTTGAAGGCACAGTGCATGAAATAAACCAAAGACTGAAGCACTTAAAATGAGTGGTATTGAGCATGTCATATAAATAGCTATAGATAAGGTCTCGAGCTGGGGGCATCATTCTGAGAAAATGAAGAGAAGAGCATAAAAAAATACGTCATATCTCCAGAAAATGGGCAGCATGGCCAGCACAGAATGTAGCTAGTGTACTCACATTATGCCATTTATAAAAATCATAACCATACATATTTACATGATTTTTATCCAGTTGTCTCAAAATGGTAGCCTACTTTCTAATTTTATGTTTTCTATCAAATCAAAATCAACCAGGCTAATATTCTGAAAATAAAATAAAATGAAATCATTAATTGCTGCCAAAAAATAAAACTGGGTGTTGAGGGAGATTTTTTCGTGAACTAGAAACCTAAGTTTAGTTGATTAATCAAGGACCCTAAACCCTCCCCCAAAACTGCCTTAATTAAAACAAATCAGAAACCCAAAGAGTTATCAGAATGTTGCTGGGTAGAAAAATCATCACTGAACACTAACTATAGTGGAAATTTTAGCAGTGACATTAAAACAAAACATGAGGGAAATGCTGGGTTTAAAGTGCATGGGGGGAAATATGACTGTTAAAACAATTCCACTAGTGAACCATAACATAGAGCACTATTGTAGTGTTTACAGCCAAGAAGTTTTTAATATAGCAGGGTAAAACCTGGCACAAATGCATTTCTGGCAACAAGAAGATAAAAATTAATGCTGAGAATGTCAAGAGAGGAGCTGGTCATGGTTACTGAGTAATCTAGTGTTAAAAATACAATAAACTCAGACATTAGCACTACCTTTTATTTTCAACTCATAATTAGGTTTTAAGTTTAATATTCACTAATTCAGCAAGTTTCATTCAGATGAAAGTTACCAAAGATTAACGATTCAATCACACTAAGCCCAAAATACAATGTTTCTTTTCTGAAAGATGACAGACAAAGCTCCAAAGTAAATTTCCTTCAATCAGAATTATAAGCATACCAGAACTGGACTGGGAACTCACTTGCTAATGAAGTATTTTCACTGAATTTACATTAGAACCAGTCTGTCTTTCTGAAATTGCAGGGGCTCATCTTACCAAACTACATGATCAGTACAAGTACAATTACATAGATAGACACTTTGAACATTATCTACTCCGTCACTTTGCTTTTATTAACAAGCCAGGAGGGGAGGAAGGCTTACAAACTGATCACCAGGACAAAACTATGCCTTGTGAGAAAAGAAAGGCACAACTCAGATTTGGGCACATTACTTAATACTGTGATACTTGCCTCCATGACTCCAAGGAGATGGAAAGTCTCTAGGAGAAATACTGAAGAAATGTATCCCCCATCCCATATTGCTTCAATGCCTTCAGTTGTTAATGTGGTCTAATTGTTTTAGATCCACAAATAAAAGACTGAGCAGGGATTAGAACACAGTAGTCATGGATCCTGTACATTCATGTTCACAGGTAACACAGGCCGAAAAGGCCTTGTTTTCCAGCTAAATGTGTCACTTAAAATTTATTATTGATTTAAGACATAACAGAATTTCATTTTCCTTTTAGGAAAAATTACTGAAAGAATTATCTATATGTTCATCTCTTCTAAAAGGTATGGCTTCCAGCCATTGAGATGTATATTAAAATATTAAGGATATATTTAGTTCGAGAGAAATACATGTGAAAGTTTCCTTTAGTGAAAACCAATGCCAATGAAACAAAGGCTGTTGCATCAAATTCATTTCATTTCTAGTTGCAGTGTTTAAGCAGGGCCAGCTATGTACAGGCCCCTTGTTGGCTGACTTTGATTCTAAATAATGCTGAAAAAAAGGTAATGTACCACATTTATAAGGAAAGTGTAGTGTTATTAGAAGAAATTAAATAATATTATTTCATTAAATATTACCATCCCATAAACTCTTTCTATGGATGTAATGGGATAAAAGGTGGCCGAATTTAGAGCTGCTACTGTAAAACCAGATTAATTCCAGAATGGCTTAATCTTGAGCCACACAAACTTATCACAGATGTTTATTAACAAATGGCATGACCTCATTATTCCTGCTAAACTAAATCTCTATTTTATAAAGCCACCTTGGATGTAAGACTCACAAAACCTGGTTAAAAGACCTAGGTGAGTGGAAGAAACACTCCACATGAAGGCTTTGGAATAACTACTAGATTAATAAATATAATTTGAAAAGATTATAGCTAGTTTTTTGATCCCCTGATTTAGTACAAGTTCAGCAGCAGCAGTCTGGCCATTAAAACATTCAAAGGTATTAAATGATTAGATCATTGGTAAGATTCATACTTATAAAAAGCATCATTTCCACTGAACAGCATAAGATGGACAAAATAAAATGCAAATAAATATCTGAGGTCTTTACATGACTGGCAGTGAAGATGATACTTTCCCACCACAGTGTTATATCACACAGTAGTCCATAATTTATATATTTTTTTTCAAATGGAGGAAGCCTTATTTTAAAGCTTTCAATTGGACATTTAACAAAATTGGTTGGTCCAAAAAAAAAATACTTTCAAGTAAAACATTAGGACAAAGAACTCAATCATTTGCAGAGGCCAATGAAAAGAAGACTAGGCAAGGTATCTCAATAATAGCATGCTATTACAGGGCAAAAAGAAATGGCTGGAGCATAAAGTACAGATATTTTGTGTTCAAATGTAGGTTAAAAATGTACAAGTAGATCTCTTCCATACTTCCAGGTATTTTTAGTAGAATTCAGATCTCGTGGATGGCTGAGTCATCTGAAAATCCTAAGTGTACAACATAGAAAAAGGTTTAAATTTAGGAAATATTAAAGAATTAGGCATTCCTAGAATAAACTAGTGCTTCACAGATAAAAGCAGCAGCACCTGTGGGTTTTTTCCAAAAGATAGGCAACATGAATTTCAGCTTTGCTAGATCTCCCTCTCAGTTCCATTCAATTGGACACTTAGATCTTTCACAATAAAGGCAACAAGTTCTCCCTTAAAATGAGAATATTTAGAACTTTGCTAAATTTTTCAAGAGAGGTAGTGAAATCCTGCTACAGCACAGCCCACCAATTATCATCTAGCCTGGAAACAGGTAGAAAGACAAGTACAGATGCCCATTTATTCATTTCCTAATGCTATATAAGTTTAAAAATCATTCAACCTCCATTAAACCTGAATAAGAGAAACTCCAGCTATTTAATAACTAGAGAAGAGTACTCCTCAGTAGGTTGAGAAGAACCTTGAGTTTTTAAAGCTTTTATGTCAGAATATGACTGCTGTCCCTGCCTTAATGTTTCTGTATTCTTTTGGCCTTCAAGGTAAAGAAAAAAACTAAAGCCACTAACTAGTAAACACCTGATGTGCAAATTACAATCTCCGCCAGTTGGCTTTTTGCTGTGATTACATAAGCTCTAAATGGCTCACTGTAAAGAAAAAAAGAAAAACAAAGTGGCTGTTTATCTCTGCTGCATAAATACAAATTAGATTTCTTAAAAAAGTAAGAGTACTTTCAGGAAGGAAAATTCAAAACTGCCAGCAGAATTCACAGAAAATACAGATTTAGCAAGTTATCTTCCCAAAGTTCTTTGAAGAAACAAGACAGTCTTCTTATTGGAGTGTCTCCCAAGAGGAGCTGTAATTTTGCTTGGTACTTAGCTGGGAGATAGGCAAGTATATTTTTCAATGTTTGCTAGAATATAATGTTTCCTCTTCAGTGTCTGTTTCATCCTGGAACTCATGGCTTAGGAGGGACTTCTTAGAGCTGGTTGACATTAGGCGTATTTCATCTTCATATTCATCATGGTGTTGCCTGAGCCGATGGAAACCATCCTTGTGTCTGTTAGACTTGATTGAACAGATGCACCAAATAATGCAGGCTGTTAGGATTAATGCTGACATGGTGGCACCTGTAAAACAAAACTTGTTACATGGGGATGTGTTCCTTAAGGATATGAATAAGTAGCTACTAACAGTGACACTTTTAACAACATGCTCATTTATTTTTTCTTTCTTTTCTTTTTTTGCAGGACTGGGGATTGAACTCAGGTCTTTGTGTTTGCAAGGCAAGCACTTATTCTACTGAGCTATTTTCCCAGTCCCCATGCTTATTTATTTTTATTGTAGATAACTAAGAACCTTTATTGTACTTACTGTACATAACATCAACCTTTTATTATATTAGAAAGAGTGTATGTATATAGTGTGAAAAATTTTAAAATAAAGATAAAATGACCAAACAAAAAATCTCTATCTTTATATTACTATTACCCTGAAATATTTTTAAATTACCTTAGTGCATATTTTCCCAGATCTTTTGTATGGGTACATACAAGTCTTTCTTTTACCAAAATGAAATCACACTTGTTATCAAGAGTCTCAGTTATGAAAATACATAAATATAAATATACAGATAAAATTTACAACAGTTAATGAGTGGCAGAGGCAGATTTAAACCATGAATGATCCATAGGTCCCATGTTTTTAACTGCTGAGTTATTCTCACTTTATCTGGTCTAAGCTAAGAACTCTTTAAACATTCCACAACAGAACCTGTGTTTGCACCATGCTTCCAGTGTACCACTTTGTTTCCACTAGGGACCTCTCAGCTGCAATATACTATTTTCTTCCTGACCTTTCAGTAATTCAAACAATGGTACACATGAACCTTGGAAAAAAATTTCCTCTCTCCTGGATCTTGGAAAGCCAAAACTAAAACAGAGCTAAGTCCTAGGAAATTGTGACCTTAATATAAAACAAAGTGTTCACTCAGTTAACAACTCCTCATTAAGACCCACTACCTGCTAATCATAATTTTAGATTCTGGGCAATAGATAAACTTCCTGCTGCCCAAAATTATGTTTTAGTGGGAGAGATTGAATGTGGACAAGGAAATGAACAAATACTATAATGTCAGGGAATTTTATAAGTGTTATAATGAAAAAATAATGAGGTAGAAATAGTGACAAGTCACCTCATCATCTGGAGTGATTAGGGAAGGCCTTTGTGGAAGTAATGTTTGGGTGCAGACCTGATAAAGTAAGGTGCAAGCCTAGAGAACATATGGAAGGATACAGGCATGGAAAACCATTTGTAGATAAGAAGACAAGCTGGTTTTAGCTTCAGCTACTAAAAATTAAAATTTCTTTACCTGATATAGTTACCACAAGCTCCCTTGGCAAACCAAATATCCGGTTATCTGTGTCAAAGACTATTACCACGGGACTAGCTGCATCATGATGTACAAAGACCTAAAAAGAGTAAAGGCAAGAATTACTAAAAGGTTTACTTAATGTGTACTATATCACTAGTATGTACTGTATCACTTCATAGCAAACCAAAGAGACAATTCATTGTTATTTAGGGTACACAAAATGCTATAAAACTTTCCTTCTGTTGCTAAAGAGGCAATGAAAAGATAATGAAATACCATAGTCAAAAAGTGGCCATACTATTTATTTATGCTTTTGGTGCTTCCTAACAAGAGTTCCAAAGTAAAATAAATTATTCTTAACAATAAGAATTTAGCTAAGTATAGGTGTGCATACTTATAATCCCAGCTACTCAGGAGGCCAAGGCAGGAAAAACATAAATTCAGAGCCAACCTGGACACTTGAGTGAGACTCAAAATTTTAAAATAGGGCTGGGAGCTCAATGTAGAGTTGTCCATATGCACAAGACCCTGGGTTTTGTCTATCTCCACTACTACAAAACAAAACAAACCAGAGTTGTACATATTATTACTCCATTTAAATTTCTTACCTGTGAATGTTGCTGTTGGTATCCTTCAGCAATTGCATTAATGTTATGTACACCTGGGGCTAATAATACATGGAAATAGCCTCCTTCTTTTGTGTGCACTTTTATTCCTTCATTGAGTACAATGACTGCTTTAGAAACTGGTTTTCCAGTCTTATCTTTAACAAATCCATGAACTCCCTTGTGAACCTGAAATGAAAATAATGTTTAAAATATAAATTTATGTTTATAATACTAGATATTCTTGAGGCAAGATTAAAAACAAAATTTTCCTAAACAAAACTGCCCTGTAAGGCTGACTTATTCTTTCTTCCCTACTGTTGGCCACATCTGCTACTTAGTCAATTCTTTGTTTATAAAGATGGAGATAAAAGATAGCCCTGGTATAGTCAAAGTCTAAAGTGTTAGGACTCAATCTTCTCATGCTGTTATTTCCTTCCCACTACAATGCACAGTATGATAGATTAAAGAACCTCCAAGATTTCACAAGGTCAGATTGCAGCAAGTTTCTATAAAATGAACAAAACTTTCCTTTCCATGTACATTCACAATAAACATAAGTATTTGGTAAAAGACGAAGACAATGTATCCATAAAGCTTTTCATTGAACATGCTCCCAAAAGAGTGCTTCTAATTAAAAAGGAAAGACTTACCTCTACCAACATGCTAAGAAGGGACTTTTTATTTTCTGCCCACAAAGAAGGGAGTTGTGCTGCACTAGGAAAGTAGCAGCAGCTTGTGTACACAGTGATTTCTGGGCAATGTCCATAGGTAACACTATAGTCCTGGAATATAAAGTTCAGAATCAAATGCAGGCAAGTTAATAAGTAAAAATGACAAAAATGAATAAAAGCAATTTTTTGAAAACTTGTCTGGAAATAAGAATCTAATGCATTTTATGCAAGTACTGTATAAACAAGCCACTCTATAATAGTGGATCACAAACAGGATAGTTCCTAAGAGAGCTGTTGAGTATAGAGAAAATATCTACTTTCTTTTTCCTCCCATACTAAACACTGAACCCAAAGCCTTCACATTGAGCTATATCCCCAGTCCTTTTTTTTTGAGACAATCTCACAAAATTGTCTCTGTGGGATTTGAACTTGTGATTCTCTGCCTCAACCTTCTAGAAACTAATTCATTTGTATAGCTCTAGTGTTTCCCACAGTTCCGGACAGAGGATTTATTAGGGTTTGTTAAATGAATGAATAAATGAGCATATGTAGACAGCCAGTATCATTCTAAAATCTGGAACTTTACCATAGCTCTTAGGGCCCTAAAGGTACAAGAATAAGCACTGTGACAGCCTCAGTCTAAAGCCTGCTGAAGACAACACACACCACCCACAAGAAAATGTTAAGCCAGGCACAGGTACTACCCAGGTAAACACATTCAAAAACATCATATAACACCACTGCCCCCTAACCTGGTCTTTTTTATAATTCACTTAATTGGTAATAACTCATGTTCTCACATAGCCATCTTGTGACACAGAAATGTTGTCCTCACATACAAATACTGCCATTGACTTTTCTTTCTTTTTTTTTTTTGGAACTGGGGATCTAACTCAGGACCCTGAACTTGCCAGTTAGGCACTTGTGACCCTGAGCTATCTCCCCAATCCTGGCCATTGACTTTTCTACCTTATTATCATACATAATTTGCCAAAACCTGTCAACTCCTTCTTGATACAACCTTGGAAGCTTCATCCCTTGATTTCTTTCCCACTGCCACTACCTAATTTATGCCCTCATTACTTCTTATCTAAATTATTCCAAATCAGTCTCCCTATCTCCAAACTATCTGCTGAAAATCCAAGTTCCAAGTCTCCAAGATCCAAGGCAAATTATTAACTGTGAGCCCCTGTACAAAAGAAAAGTGAAACACATCCAACATTCAAAGGCACAAGACAAACATTACCATTCAAAAAGTTGCAAATGAGAATACAAAACAATGGTACCAACACAGTCTCCAAGCTATCTGAGTCCATTGCTAAGAGAGTAATTTTCCAGTAGCACAGTGCAGACCATGTCACTTTATCCTTCTTTGCTCAAAACCTTCAGTGGTTTCCCATTCTTATTACAGTATCCAAAGCTCCAAACATTCTTTCCATTCTTTTGTTTTTAAAATTTTATTTATTTATTTATTTTTCTTGTTTCAGAACCCCTGTTTTGTTTATTCACTCATTTTCATGGCCGGCTCAACCCACCCCGAGGGCAGGGCTGGCGCAGCATGCGGTACCGGGGATCGAACCTTGGTCCCTGAAGCCGCCCAAGCTTCCCCAAGCAGGCGCCTTAGACCACTGAGCCATCCCGCCGGGCCCACATTCTTATCTCCATTACATCCCATATTCTACCTAAATGACTGCTTCTCTGTCCATATTGTTTTTTTCTGGAATGTCCTGTTTCATCATTTCTGTATCCTAAATCCTATCTCCTAATGAAGGGAAGGCTGTGTCTCTAAGTGGGTATAATTTTTTCACTTTAATTTCTCATGGTATGTTGTAAGCTGCTTTATTCTAGATCAAATCTATTATTTCTGTAACAATTATTTGGTTAATAAGTGAATGTATTTATTGTTAATATAAGCAAAGTACCTCATATATAGTACATTCTTAGTAAATAAAGTTGTGGGGTAAGCAGACATAGATGGAAGTGAAGTCAATTTTCTGGTTGTACATGTAGAGATAACCAGCTAGCTATCTACCTGCCTAACTTGAATAGATAACCAACTGAAATGCTGCCAGGATGAAATTAAAGAAGATCAAGATAAATGGAAAGACACAGTTGGTCTGCAGGTAGAAAAACTACTACCATTGACACTACCAAAAATGATTTACAAATCCAATATAATACCTAACAAAATTCTAAAGGCCATTCTGGCAAAATAAAGAAAAAATAATCCTTAACTTATAGTCTTGAATAGCCAAAATAACTGTGAAAAACAACAAATTGAAGGACTCACAGTTCTTGATTTCAAAACTTGTTATAAACCAATAGAAATTAAACATGTAGAACTATGGAGTAGAAATGAGAATCTAGAAATAAACCCATGCATTGGTACTCCACTGATTTTTGACAAGGGGACCAAGACAATTCAATGGGGGAACAGTTGTTTCAACACATGGTTCTGGGATGCAACCCCACTCCTAAGTATACATCCAAAATAACTAAAAACAAGGGCTCAAACAGATACTTGAATGTTCACTGCAGGATTATTAGCAATAATTAAGGAGTAGATGCCTGATATGGTGGTGATGTATGCCTGTAATCCCAGCAGTCAGGAGGCTGAGGCATTCAGGGTTGCCATGAATTTGAGGTCAGACTGGGGTGCACTGAGTTTAAGGAGAGATTGAACTGTCTAGTGAGACCCTATCTTAAAAACCAAACCAAACCAAACAAAATGTAGAAGCAACCTAAGTGCCTACCAACATAGAAATTAACAAAATGTTGTACACATATACTATGGGGTCTTATTTAGCCACAAAGAACAATGAAGTACTGATACATGTTACAAAATGAAGTATAAAAATATCATGCTAAGTATAAAAGGATATAGAAGGATAAATATTGTATAAGTATATTTATATAAAATTTTAGAACAAGCAAACTGATAGAAAGTAGAATAGAGGTTTTACAGGACTTGTAGGAGAAAGAAATAATGAGTTACTGCTAAGTGGGTAAAGAATTTCTGTTCGGGTCAATGAAAAAGTTCTAGAAATAGATATAGTGATACGCAACACTGTGAGTTAAAATAAACATCATTAAGTTGTACAATTAAAAATGTTAATACGGTGAAAGAGAGAAGAATAGAGGAGAGGAAATAAAAGAAGGGGAGGAGAGGACTATCAATTTAAGGTCTAAGCATCTTAAGAAAGATGCCAGATGCCATTTATTTTGCTGTATCAGAAAAGTTTTATTTCCCTCAGTAGCCAATATTCATTATCCCATTCTAGTTGTGTACTATGAAGCATACCTTCATGCTACCCAGGTGGCTGTGCCATTCTGCTCCACGCATCACTCCTCCTGGAATATTCTCATCTATGAAAGCATAGACATAGGATCAGTAAGACCACTAGGTAAGTTATACCCTCTCTTCAAGCAACCTTAACAGTAATTAAAAATAGGACAGGGAGAACAGTTACCTGACTTATTTGGGCAACTGGGCTGACCCATGTGCATTGATGGGTGATTATTGGCATAAAGGGATGCCAAATGCTTCAGGGTCTCTTTGTTTTCCACTACAAAAAGAAAAATTCTTAAGTTGTATAGAAATCAAAAAGGGTTTTGTTCTAAGTTTAACATCATGGATACAATTTATCTTCTTTTACTAAATCTTTTTAAATCCCACTTAAGTTTTTTTTTTTTTTTTTTTTTTTTTTGCGGTACTGGGAACAGAACTTGGGATCTTATACTTGCAAGGCAGGCATTTATGCCACTGAGCTATCTCCCTGGCCTGCCTTTCATTTTGTTTTGTTTCCTTGTTTTCTTTCCACTGAAGTTTCTTGAGGAGTTATTATAGTTAATTGAATAGTTTTGCCTACAATAACCAGACTTAGAAGACAAATGATTTCTTTACATTAATGGGTGGCTGGGGTATAGCTCAGTGGAAGAGTGCTTGCCTAGCATGCAAGAGACCCTGGGTTCCATCCCCGGTGCTTCAAAAACAAAGATACTAATGGTGAGTTTATATGACAGGCTACTGCATTACAATTCAATTTATTTTGGTATATTTTACCTCATTTGGTACCTAATAGCAAAATTCCTTGTACACTGCAGTGAAAACAACAACAACAAAACCAGACTATCTACACAGATGTTCAGCAAGCTAGTTCTTAACTCATCAAGGTACAGCACTTCACTCCAGGTTTAAAGCCACAGAACAATTTTATACTGCTACTATTTGGTTAGATATGAGTTTGTGTGTTATACTTTATTCTTTTATATTCTCAAGATTACCCAAATAATTGCTGCTTAATAAGTGTGGACTAAATTAAAAGTGTGACAACATAATTATAGACTCTATAACATTAAGCCTTCATTAGATTTGATTTCTTCAAGCAACTGTTTGAATTGTTGATATACAGAACATATAATATTCTTAGGTTGGTTGTTTTCTCATGAAAGGTATCCAAATGACCACCATTAAACAATGAGAAAAGCCATTACTTACTTTGAATTTCCTGTCTATGTTTAAATAGCATAAATATGAAGTGACATTCTACATACCTGTCTGTACCGGCTTGTCATATGGGTATGTGACCAACACAGACCCACCATCTAAAGCAACAGAAAGACTGAAGTCCTGCTTTTGAATTAAATTTTCAATGATGGCTTTAGTCTCAGGCTGGGAGGCATTATCTAAAAAATAAAAATCAAATTTAAAATATCAAGTCCTAAATTTTGGTACAAATATCTAAGAAAATATTGTCTAATGGACAAACAAAATGAGTTTAACAGCCGGGAGATACTTAT
Source organism: Myocastor coypus (assembly GCA_004027025.1). Lineage (NCBI taxonomy): Eukaryota > Metazoa > Chordata > Mammalia > Rodentia > Myocastoridae > Myocastor > Myocastor coypus. Next base: position 85,853 of record PVJA010002165.1, on the reverse strand, counting down.
TTCTCCATAAACCATTGTCTCAGGCAAGAAAGACGTATTCTAGAAGGTAGGTTATTGTAGGTTTTACATACTTTAGCTAAATGTACATTTAGTGACACTCAGACAAGTTTAAGAAAATTCTTACTGAAAGAAAAGATGGTCATATCCTGCTTTTAAAAATAACAGGGAAACACCTATTTTTGAAACAAAAAAGATATAAAAATTGTTTTCTGCAGTAATATTTGCAAGAAAAAAAGGGGCTGGCTAAATATCTCAGTGGATAAAGCATCTGCAAGCAGGCGCAGGGGCTGGGGGTTCAATCCCTAAGCCTGCCATGCCAGCCCCGCCCCCCCAGGTGCACTGAGAAGACAATTGAGACTGGATGTGGTGGAGCATGCCTGTAATCCCAGCTCTTGGGAGGCTGTAAACAGGCAGATCACTATAAGTCTGATCTAGTAGTGAGACCCTGAACACCCTGTAGACCCTTCCCTAAAATATAAAAACAAAGAATGTTCACATTAAAAAACTTGAATAAAGTATTGCCACTGACATATTAATGGCATAGGATGCCCTTAAATATGATCTATATGTACTGAAAATGGAGAAACATCAATGATATAGTCAATAGAAAACTATAGGTTAATATGTACAACTGCTGATTCTATATAAGTAAATAGACTCCTCCAGATATATATATATGTATATGATATATATATATATATATATATATATATATATATATAGAGAGAGAGAGAGAGAGAGAGAGAGAGAATATATAACTATACAAACTAGTGATGGAATATCTCAATGATATTGATTGAATTTCTCTTTAAAACTTTACTTTCTTCTATGAAAAAGAAAAATTCAAACATTTTTTGTATCCCTGTATTCATTTATCTTACAATTATAACCTACACACAAAAGAACTCTATTACTCATCTATACAACAGAATCAACCAGTCTCCTGGCAGAGAGATAGATAATTATCTTTAATATACCACAATGGCTTATAATTAGTCTTACTTGTAAAGTCTGTATCCAGGTCTTTGCCACGGGCATTTGTTTGTCCTGTCTTTGAAGTACAGTCTTTCTCTTGTGCTCGCTCTCTCCCATCTGGATTTAGAGAAGGAACAATCACAATCCTGGTCCTGTCAATCAACTGAGACAGAAACAGAAATCAATGAATTCATTAGTATAGAAATATAGATATGAGATAAAAGCCTAATGTCCCACTGGAGCAGGGAGCAATAAACAGAACCTGAAGAGAACAGTTATCTCTCTTGTAAATTCTGGCAAGCTGGGATTCCAGGCTGAAGATAACAGCTTCTCTGGATGGTACTGTTTGTCCTTTCATCTCTAGCTTGGGATGTTAATGGCTGTCATTGTGTAAATTTAGTGTTAGGTAAATGCCTGAAGTCAATAGAGTAGGTTGTGTTCAACAGAGTAGCTATGTACATTCCTGAGTCTGCCTTTAGCCCTCAATAAATGTGAGATGTTTCTGTGGCTCTGGGCTCACTTAGAGCTAGACTAATCTCAGTGAGACTTCTGACGCTATATTCATAGGGTCTTCTTATTTGTTTTGGCACTGACTCATACAACACATTAGCTCTATCTGGTGCCATCGGGTGCCATCTCATGCCTTAGATAGAAGTATTTATTGCTCATTTTTAATATAGTTAATTAAAACTAAATTTAAAAAAATATAAATTAAAATTTTCTCTTGCTTTGAACAAATGTAAGAAGAAACAAAAAGTAGTGTATGACTGATGTTTCCAGTTACTGGGGGTGTAGCTTACTGGCAGAGCCTCCTAAAAACATGGATAACTAAAATATATGGATAACTAAAACTTCTAGGTAACTAATGTTGAACAGTGACATAGAACAGGGTTTAGAATCATATTTGAAGCCAAATCTAGTCTGTTGCCTACTATTGTACATGAAGTTTTTTTTTTTTTTTTTTTTTTTTTTTTTTAGACAGGGACATACTATGTAGTTTAGGCTGGTCCTAAACTCACTATGTAGCCAAGGTTGGCCTCAAACTCACAGTGATCCTGCCTTAGCTTCCTAAGTGCTTGAACTACAGGCATGCACCACCTTACCCGGCTTGTACATAAAGTTTTACTGGTTTGTAGCTTTGCCCACTCACTTACACATGACTATTTCTGTGTTATAATGTAGTTACTTACATAGGACTATTTTAGGGTTGAGTAGTTACTACAAAGAATGTCTGCCTCACAAAGCCTAATATATATATATATAATCTGGTGCTTTACAAAAAAAGTTTGCTGATCGTTGGCTTAAATCAGGAATAATGGTGAGGCTATTTTCTGAATTAAAAATTGAAACATATAATCTGAAAATATCAACGTGTATCTGGAAACAGTGAGATCTAAGGGTTAAAATCAGTTTATCAAAATACAATGAGGAAGCTGGGCATGGTGGTGCACACCTATAATCCCAGCGCTTGGGAGGCTGAGGCAGGAGGATCAGTGTGAGTTCGAGACCAGTCTGGGCTACAAAAGTGAGCTCAAGGCCAGTCTGAACTACACAGCGAGACCCTGTCTCAGAAAAAAAAAAAAAAAACCAAAACAATGAGGTAGTATGTTTTACCTGTAATCTCTCATCCAGATGAGGCAAGGCACACGTGAAATAAACTAATTTCTGATATACATATTTCTAGTGGTAGTAAGTGATCCCTGGCTTATTTATTCTGGTAAAACAGCCTATAAATTAGAAATATTTGAGACCCTTTAACTTATGCATTCTTAAATCTCTTCCCTGGGAGAGGTTTTTTTCTAAGGTGTACCCAAGACTTTACAGCAGGCCTACTGGATCAACATCTCTGGTGTTGGGGATCTCTAGCCATGGCATATATTTAAGCTTTCTGGATACTTTTGACTTTTAGGTCAAAACAAATAGCAATATTAAGTGAAAATGTATTATGAGTGATTACTCAAGCCCAGTTACACCCGTGAGGCAATTTTTCTTGGGAAGAGTTCTGAAATTCCTGCTAAAACTAAGTTGTATAGTCTCTTAAACACTAAGACCAGTAAGTCACGTATCTAGCTAACAATAAGAAAACCTGGGCTGGGGGATAGATCAGAAGCACAGCAAGCAGGTGCCTAGCCTGTGCAAGGTACCAGTTCAATCTCTAGTATTTCCAAAAAACCAAAAACAAAACCCAACCTCATTGGATTTTGGGAGCCTAAGGAGTTTTTAAAGAAATACTGATCCTCTGGGGAAGAGGCCCATGTACTGGTATCTTTTAGTGTTTCCTGGGTGTTTCACAAGTGCAGTCCAGGTTGAAAAAACTGACTTAGATGCTCTCCCATTTTAAAAAAGAACAAACATATCTTTGAGAAACTATTTACAAGTTATAACAAGTCACAATGTAATGTGCTTTGCTGAAGACTGCAAATGATTTTTGATTGTCTCATTTAAGTTCATCTGACTGAGTCACACATCATGACCCTAAATATGACATTAATGCTTAGAGAGGCAGTATGTTATGACTGAGCTGCATGGAGATCCAGAGTGAGATCCATTTAGTGCTATTTATTTATAATTTTTTACAGAAAAAATAACACAAAATGAGACTCAATTTGGGTTTGGATTTAAATTCCTGTTTTGCCAATTACTAGATAGAAGATGATAGATTAGTAAATGATTCTATTTCAGTTTCCAGAAATATAAAAGGGAGATAATCATTCTTGTAGGGTCAAAAATTAAGTCAATAATGTACGTAAAGTATCCAGTTGGTATGTATTCAGCAAGTGTTAGTTCTTTTCCCTTTTCTAAGGTCAGACAATATCAATTAGTGAATGTTCTAGAAGACTGCACTCTTTATTTTCTTTCCCTAAGACAGCACAGAACTAGACTTCTTGTCTAATCATACATGATCAAACCTCTAGATTGAAGTTCTTTACTGTAGTCATAGATGGCTAAAATAGACAATGCTGTCTTACATTCTGTAGAATCTTGTACCAGCCATACTATTAGTCAATTTTTAAAATTGACTACATGGAAAGAAAAACTGTCACTACATGTTCAATGTAGTACCTAATTTATTTATTTATTTATTTATTTATTTATTTATTTTGTCTTATTGAGACAGGGTCTCGCTATGCAGTTGAGGCTGGCCTTGAGCTCACTTTTGTAGCCCAGGCTGGTCTCGAACTCGCATCAATCCTCCTGCCTCAGCCTCCCGAGTGCTGGGATTACAGGCGTGTGCCACCACGCCCAGCTGTAGTACCTAATTTAAAAGCTCCTCAGTTTAGGATGTAGTATGAGACAAAAGTTTAGAAGGTTAGCGTGGTCTGCAAATGGAAAGGAGAACAAAAGTTGGAAGGAGCAGGCAGGAAGAGGGGAACGACAATGACAAAAAAAATGTGTTATGTACATGTACAAACTCTCCATGATAAGTGCAAACATCATATACTCCATAGATGTACCAATAAAAATTTATATTAAAAAATGAAGGGTAATTTTGCTTAAGTCAAGGAGTAAAGAGTTCAATAAAAACCTTTATTTTTCCTGTATGCCTCTCAACATACACAGAAATACAATAAAAGGCACTATTAACAATGGGTATATATAAAAATTGTTCCTTTTTAAAATGCAACATTTGTAATATAACCAAAAGTGCCTCTGTGTAAAAATCTAAAAAGAGACTCAAAATTTTTTAAATGGCTCCTTGATATCAATGTATCTTTGAGCTTTTTCCTTTTAAAACATGTCAAAACAGGCCGTTTTCTTACTTGGGTAACAGCTGAGTTCTTTTTGTAGTTCAGGCAGAGAAATTCTGCCAGAGCCAAAAGCAGTTCAGTTCCAACCGGAGCATTTCCATGGATACCAGCAACAAAACGAATCTTCGGTTCTTCAGGCTCAGATATGTTGGGCTTATTGGAGATTTCAAGGGACCAAATGTGACGATATTCAGCACTCTGTCCCAAACTTTCAAAGGCCAGAAACAAAGTCAACAAATAATTAAGCAGTATATTAACTCCGACTTACAGATTTTAAACATAAAAATAAACCTTTAAAGAAAATATTTAAAGAATAAATCCTTATATCAGAAAACCTTTAGTTTCCCTTGATCAAAAAAAAAAAAAAAAAAAGTCAAATAGAAGTAGATTTAGGAAATATTATGATTTAGTTCAGCATTTCTCCAAATTCAGTTTTTTTCATACCATCTTCACAGTATTTTTCTATAATCTTTTTTAAAAATCAGATTGTATTGGCACATGTTAGATATATGTAATGATCACATTCACCATAGAGAATTTGTACCTGTACATGATAAATAATTTCTGTCTTTAAAACTAAATTAAATCACTTAAATTTTTATCATGGAAATGTTTACATATAACTTCCCTTTTAAAATTTAAACCAAGATAAATGAGACTTTATATTTACTATAAGTGCAATATTAGTTTTTCAACAAAAATAATTCATTCAAAACTAAAAAACGGTTAAATGTTCTGTTTGCTCATAAGAGCTGTGGTGTTAAGGTGTGCTTTAATATAAGACATTTAGTAGAGTTAGAAGTAATAGATTAGCATTGAGAAAGATTAATAAAAAATTCTTCCTCATAATACTGTTCAGTGATAGTAAAATTCTATATGGTGCTAAGATGAATGATTTAAAAATCTGAATAAGGCAGAATTAGCTGATTGAAGAATCAATTGAGGAAAGGAAGTAATTTCTACTGACAAAGTAAATATCACTTTTTGCATCTATAAAAATTACAAATCAGAATTTAACAAGCTAGAAAACAAAAGAATTTAAGCACAGCTAAATTTTCTGATAAGAGGACCAATGAAGAAAGATAAAGTAAAAAGGTAAAAGAACAGGCCATGTTCATTAGATATGCAGAACAAAACTATAAACTTAAGGGAAAATGTCAAGACCTTAGCTACAACAAGCAAATCATAAGAATAAAACATTCTGGAAACAATTTTGGAGTAAGTAACAAGACTTAAAGAAGACTTCTTCTTTTTTTTTTTTTTTAATAATTTTTTATTTTATTTTTTTTTTGTTGTTTCAGAACTTTTGTTTGTTTCTTTATTTATTTTTATGGCCGGCTCAGCCTGTCCTGGGGGCAGGGCTAGCGCAGCATGTGGTGCCAGGGATTGAACCGCGGTCCCTAAAGCCGCATAAGCTTTCCTAAGCAAGTGCTTTAGACCACTGAGCCATCCCGCCGGGCCCCAAAGAAGACTTCTAATGAAACAGAGAAAGTGAGGCAGAGAAATTTTCCAGAAAGCGAAGGAATAGACTGACTGAATCATCAGTTTTACACAAGCCAGTACAATACATGCCTTTCCAGGAACCTCAAGCATATTCCTAGAGCCTTGGGTAACAATGAATAGATTAAAGTACAAGAAATGACAGCAACCAGGATTCATTTTTTAATCTGAAAAAAATCTTACATATGGTCCCTGATAGATACACTCACAGTTCCCATATTCCTTCCTTGCCATCATCAAAATAAAACTAAGCAATATGTGGTCAGAACATGAATCTGCAGCTTCAAAGTGGAAAGTAACGTTGTTATTCAGCCAGAGTAAGTGCCTACCAAGAGTAATTTTATATTTCATAAGGGCTCAGACTGTACATTGCTAATTTAACAAATAATTCTCCTCCAGGGCACCCCATACAAGTTCCTGAGATTCATTTTTGTTAGGAATATATCCAACATCCAGACAATCCAGATATCTGTTGCAAAACAAGTAAATTCTAGCTCTGTACCTTCAGGTCCCAAACACATACCTCAAAGTAAGATCCTATTCAAGATGGCTGATGTTGAATAAACTATTTTAAGGACAAAAAAAAAGAAAAGGCAGCAAGAAGGTGACACTTACGTGGTAAGATTTGTAATAAGTGGATAGTTCATTACAAGTCCTCTCAAAAATTCTGATAGGTCTTTATATGAATGGTATCGATAAAGAGCCAGGTTTGAGGAGGAGCTTAGCATGATGCCTTCCAAGCCATTCTCAGCTGAAAGGTCTTTAATTAAAGCTTCAAACTCCTTAGTAGTTGGGTCACTGGTATCATCAGTGCTGATGCTATCCCCCTTTCCTTTTTTGGATTCATTGTTTGCATCTGCTGAAGATCGAACAAGTGTGAAGTTGACCTGAATAGCACCTTCACTCTTGACAGTCACATTCTTGGTAACTGGGTTATACCTATAATGAAGCAAAAAGATCAGAGCTACACTTTTCAGCTGGAGTACACAAGTACTGTACTGGGAAATAGAGGACACATTAATCTTTTTTTTTTTTCCAGTTATGTATTTGGTACAGGGTCTCACTAGGCAGCTCCGACTTGTACTGATAGTCCTGTTTTCAGCCTCTCCAGCATTGGGATTACAGGTGTGCATCACCATGTCTGGACTCACTGTCTAGCTTAGCTGGCCCTGGGGGCAAGTTGGCATGGCATGCAAGACTGGGGATCAAACCCCAGTCCCTGCGCTTGCCAAAGCAGGTGCTTAGTCCACTGAGCTATCTCACTGGCCCTAGAGAAGAGTATATTTTTCCCCCCATTTCCATATTTGGTACAGGGTCTCACTATGCAGCTTGGACTCATACTGATCCTATACATGAATCTTTTGAATAAATGTGGTGTATCTTCTTTTTTTTTTTTTTTTTTAAGAATTTTTTATTTTATTTATTATTTCTTTTCTTGTTTCAGAACCTTTGCTTGTTTATTCACTCATTTTTATGGCCGGCTCAACCCACCCCGAGGGCAGGGCTGGCGCAACATGTGGTGCCGGGGATCGAAGCAGGGTCCCCGAAGCCGCCCAAGCTTCCTCAAGCAGGCGCTCCAGACCACTGAGCCATCCCACCGGGCCCTGTAGTGTATCTTCTTAATGAATCATGTTTCTGACTTTGAGGTAATTTTCAATTTTTAAAACATTAATCAACAGAGAGACATAGGTACATATAAAATGAATTTTTAAAATTAAAAATATGATTTCAAATGAAAGTTTGTGCTTGCAGTAAATACTTCATGTCAGCTGGAATATGACTTCACTTGTCTGCCATTAGGTAGGTTATGTGGATGGGAAAGTTTAAGAGGTACCAATTTAGGACATTAATTCCCAAACACGTCACTCTTGATCTACTTCTCAGATATCCTGCTGCTATAATTTATGTGATATAGTACTGCTCCAAAATAGACCAATGAAAAGACTATTACTCAGTAGTGAGGTTCTAACCCCTCCATTTATGAACCATAAGATATTTGAAGGCGTTACAAAAAATCAGATAACAATACAGCTGGGCATGGTGACCCAATACCTGTAATCTCAGTCCTGGGAAGGCAGGAGCAGGATTGCCACCAGTTAGAGGCCAGCCTGACCTACACAGTGAGTTCCAAGCCACACTGAACTACATAGTGAAACCTTGTCTCAAGAAACAAAACCAGGGTTGGCCAGATTGCTCAGGGGACTAAAGCACCTGCTTAGGTAGAGTACAGCAGCCATGGGTCAATCTCTGGTATGCGTGGTGGCCCCACCCCCAGGGCATGCTGAGATAGTGATTGAGACTGGGTGTGGTGACTCAACTGTAATCCCAGTACTTGGGAGCCTGAAAACAGGAGGATCACTGCAAGGTCGATCTATGTAGTGAGACCCTATAGACCCTCTACTAAATACAAAAAAACTAAAACAAAACCAATCACCCAACCACCCAGCTTTTAACTCTCTATGTAGCCTAGGTTGACAACAAATTCATGATCCTTTTTCCTTATCTTCCTAAGTACTGAGATTACAGGATGTGTCACCATGCTTGACCCATTCTCTCTCTTTTCTTTAATGAATAAAAATAAGTTGGGAGCCATAGCACTAACCTATAGTCCCAGCTAACTTGGGAAGCTAGAGGGAAGATCGCTGAAGTTCAGGAGTTTGAGGTCAGCAAAAAAGCTTAATAAATACATCTTCATGGGAATAAAACTTTTAAAAAAGATGAAAATGTCCTACTCTGAAGCAAAAAGGCAAATGTGTAACACTAAAAAAAAGTCTGTAGAGCTTTAAAAGGCTCTGTAGACAAATGTAACACAATGGCACCAATTGGACACTGTGACTAGAGCATATGGCAGAACAAGATATTTTCTTTTTCCATTAATAGGTACTTACCAGAAGGAAACTGCTCACTATGGTATTTGTATACTGAACAAGGATTCAGTAACCAGAGCAGAGAAAGGCGAAGGTGCATAGGTTTCTTACATTTGATATTTTGCACACTCTAATTTTCCATTACAGGAGAGTGAAACAAACTCTAAACTTCTCAGCACTGAACTCTAGTTTGCTTAGCAGGCTCTCTAGGACTTTCTGAAATTATCTTCTATAATTGTCCCATGTTTGTTTTATCCTCAGCATATACTTCTAAAGCACTCATCACTTACCCTCGAGCAGATGCTGTGATTTTATAAGATCCTGGAACTAAAAGACGCCAGTAATCTCCAGTTTTGTAAGTAGTCACTGGGTGATTAATTTCAGCAACACTAATGGTGGCATTTAATATACCCCTGCCATCTGTAGCATCAAGGACAAATCCTTTGACACCTTGATGAACCTGAAAAAGGACAAGTACACCAGATTTTAATGGTAAAGATCATTATCTAATTGAGAGCTCACATCCAAAACACAAGATTGTTAATAATGGCAACTAATGAAATAGGAATTTAGTTCAGAATAAAGCTATATACAAATATTCATTAAAAGTTTTAGTTTCTAAGGGTCACCCAGATAGCTCAGTGGATGAAAGTGCCTGTTTAGGCAGAGCCCTGTGGCCATGATTTGATCCCCAGGGTGCCGTGCCAGCCCCACCCCTAGGACACACAAGACTGCAACTGAGACTGGGCATGATGGCACATGTCTGTAATCCCAGTGCTTGGGAGGATGCAAACTGGAGGATCACTATGAATCCAATCTATGTAATGAGACCCTGTACCAAATATATTTAAAAAATAATAAAAGTTTTAGCTTCTAAAGACTAAGTTTTCATAGTCTTGGTTTGCCTTTACCACAAAGAATAAAATAATAAACTTTGGATTATTTTACCTATTTCAGAATATAGGATACTCTCTGTTATGGTTTATGTCTAATTGTCTCCCCAAAGCCTCACGCAGTCATTGGGTGGGGACTTCTATAGATTGAGACTTGACTCATGAGTCACTGGGATTATGTGTTTTAGTACTGATGGGATTATCTGTCTGAGTAGGGCTAGGACTATGGGTGTGGTCTAGGGTGGATATCCTAAGGCAGAGAACCTGGTAGGAATATAGAGACAGAGAGACAGACTAGAGCTGTTGCTCTGCTGCTGCGTTTGGCTGGCTGCCTCTGTCACCATTTTTGTTGCTGTTCTGCTGCCATGAACTGGATGCTCTCTGTCCTGCTCGACTTAGCCTTGGGCTGGCCAAATATGGACTGAAACCTCCAGTAACTGTGAGCTAATAAAGCTTTCCTTCCTTCATTTTGAGTGTCGGGTATTTGTCCCAGAAAGAAGTAAAAAGTAACTAAGACCAAAAAAAAAGTAACTAAGACACTCTCCAAGAAAACTGGCTTGTTCCAAAAGAAAATGTCATTTAAAATACCCGGCAGATTATATGGATATAATAATCAAATGCAATGCACAAAACTTGACTGGATCCTGGTTCTAAAATATAGTCATAAAATTACATTTTGGGAACATGTGTGGAAACTAGTATAGACTAGGTGTTAAATAATAATTGAGAATTACTGTTAATTTTCTCAGGTGAGATAATGGCATTTGGAGATAACATAAAGGAGAAAATATTTTAAAGAGATGCTTAAATATTTGGGAGTAAAACATCTTAACACCTGCAATTTGTATTAAAATAGTTGAGCCAAAAATGTGCTTTATTTGTGTATATGTTTCATATAAATACAACAAACATAACATGTTAAAAACTATAAAACCCTAGTGTAGGAATAAGAGTATTTTCTTTATTGTGCTAGTCTTAAAACTTCTTTATGTTTAACTTTTTCCAGAATATAGAGGACCGGGGAGATAGTTCAGTGGAATAAGTGCTTGCCTGGCAAGTGCAAGGGCCTGAGTTCAATCCCTGGTCCCATTTAAAAAAAAAAAAAAAAAAAAAGTTTACTACAGAATAAAATGTTTTTAAATGTTAATGCAGACTCAAAACTATGCCACGCTACTCAGGAAAACAATAATAGCAGACATGTAAAAAGTTCTATTAGTCAGATTATCCTAAATAACTAATAGCATATTTCTTATAATCTTTACCTATAGGTCACCATGCATATACAAATAAAAGAAACTAAATGTTTCGCTATGAACCCCTGGCAAGAAGAAAAAGAATAAAATCATACATCAAAGCTCATCTTTCTATCACTTGACAAATTTAGGGATGTAGCTAATTTATGGTTAGTACCTTTTATTAAGAGAAGATAAAAAGTGACCAGTAACCATTAAGGGCAAAATGTTACTAACTTGTTTAATTATTTTCAACTCTTTTTTTTTAAATATATTTTTTAATTTTAGGGAAGGATCTACAGGGTGTTCAGGGTCTCACTAATAGATCGGACTGGTAGTGATCTGCCTGTTTACAGCCTCCCAAAAGCTGGGATTACAACCAATCACAATTGTCCTGGAGGTGGGGCCAGCATGGCAGGCCTGGGGAATGAACACTCAGCCCCTGCCTTAAACTCATTCAAGTAAACTCAGTAGCATCCATAAATTTTCTAGATAAATATACTAAACAAATTGGAATACAAACTGGATAAGTAAATTAAAACAAATTGGAATTTAAAAGAGTCTATTCTAAAATCACTACACAAAAATCTTGCTCTTGGACAAAATCATACTTCACTCCTGAATATTCACCTGTTTCATAAACTGGATTAAAGATCTTCGATTCTGTTCCCAAAACTTTGGCAGATCTTTCTCAAATGGATATTTCACACAGCCTAGTTCAATAGTTACTTCAAAGCAATTTGTTTGTAAATAATTCCAGTCCTGCATACCACCTAAAGGATAGAAAATTAAGTCATTATAAAGATGTTTTAATATTCAGATCCTACAAGATAGGAAGCATTCTTAGCAAAATGTCAAATTTATCTTGGACAGGAATTGGTTAAAAAATAATGATGCATTCTTGGGAAGGCTTTTTGATGTTTGTTGTCCAGGCTAAATATATACTTATATCTTCAAATAGAATTCAAGTGCACATTGAGGAAAATTTAACACTTTCAGGAAGTGGTATTACATTATTTTTACTCAAAGAGCAAAATAGTTTAAAAGGTTATTTTAATGTCTTAAGCTATTTCAGTAATATCTTTTTTTTTTTTTTTTTTTTTTAAAAGGAAAGGCCCTTTCTTAAAATTAAATAAAACAAAACAAAAAAGATTAATAACAAGCAGCACTGTCTAGGAGAGCAGAAGACTCATCAAGTTTAAGGACTTGAAAAGTTTTACCTGGGACATTATACCAATTAGCTCCATTTGTTATGCCACGAGGGAAATACTCATTAGGGTACATATTCTTGCAGGGTCTACCTTGAAACATCTGGGAATTTTCCTGGAAAAACAAAAAGATTCTTCTGTTTGTATCTACATGAAAAAATATTTGAAAGATACAGGAAAATAACAGAAATGGTTGCAATAGTGAATGTGAGGGGTGGGTGGGTGGGAGGAGTTGAATGAGTCCATAGGAATCAGTGAGACTTCACTGTAAGTGCTTTTTAAAATGCCATTTGAATCTTCATTATGTGAACTTATTTCTATAATTAAAATTAAATGTGCTTTATTAAACAATTTGTAAGACTTCATTTGTTATTTACAATTATAAGAAATATAAAAGCTAGCACAAAGTCTCTAAAAACCCCAGCTCATATTCACACATTCATTTCATAAATTTCAGTGAGCTTAAAGTCTAGAAAAAACAATATATATACAATATGGGTAGCAGCTTCCCCTGACATCTAGGCGCTAAGATGGGTCCCCTATACTTTGTACAATCTATAACATATGTCCTATTCCAATTGATCTCACTGTTTCTGTCCACTAAGGTAATACTCCTTTTTTGCATCTCTGTGCACTCAAGCATCCAGCCCAGTGTCTGGTATACAGTACATGGACAATCACTTATTCAATGAAGGTAAGAAAAATTGCCACAGAGGCACAAATAAGTGCTACTGGAATCCAGAAGAGATAGAGATTACTTCTGGCTAGAGTGTCTGGGAAAACTGGAATATGAAAAATGGTCAAGATTTAATTTCTCTTTTGAAAATAGAAAAAAAAATCAGAAAAATACGAAAAGTTTTCTAATTTTCCACCACTTTGACAATTAACCATTTAACTTTAAAATAGATGAGCAATACCTTTCTAGAAAATATACTAATTAAAGGCTACAATCTCACAACACTTACAATAAAAATCATTTTTGAAAATATTAATTCTTTATCAGAAGACTACAGTATTGATATTTCACCGTTACACAGTAAAGAAAGTAATTTATTTATTATTTTTTTTTGCTGGACCAGGGTTCAAACTCATGACCTTGCACTTGCCAGGCAGGCACTTGTGCCTCAGAGCTATCTCCCCAGCCCCAGTAATCTATTTTTGTGTGCTGACAGATACAGTAAACATTACAATAAAGAGTATAGAATGGTTAAAAAAATGTATCATTTCAGTCTTCCTTAAAACTATTTCTTGGTCTGGTGAGATAGCTCAGTGGTTTAAAGCGCCTGCTTAGGCAAGCTTAGGCAAGTGTGCAGGGACCTTGGTTTGATCCCTGGCACCACAAGCTGCACCAGCCCCGTCCCCAGGGTGGGCTGAGCTGGCCACAAAAAACAAAAACAAACAAAAAACTTATTTCTTGCTTACTTTTCCTTTAATCTTTATTGCATAGTCACAATGACAGGCTAAATAATGTACCAGTTGAATAGAATTTTGTGTCAAATCATCTAAGTAGTCTTTTAAAATTTTTTACTTACAATAGTACATGTCTGTAGTACCCAATGATTACATTCCTCATGGGCAGTTGGTCCATGCACATAATACATCTTACTTTTTATTACATCCTCTTTCCGTTTTCTCCCTTTCCCTTCTTTATCTCTTGGTTCCTTCTTATTTGCAAAAGATCTCCCAGACCACTTGGCCTTGAATCCCAACTTTGTCTCTTTCTTAACCTTAGGCAATTTACTTAACTTATCTGACTTCAAATTTTCTCATCCAAAAAGTAGAAATAGCAACAGGACTACCCTAGGGTTGTAATGAGGACTAAATGAGTCGAACTCTAAAATTTATCTTTTTCCCCATGGTACTTGGGATTGAACCAAGGGCTTTGTGCACAGGAGGTAAGCCTGTAGTACTCCCCAGCCATATAAATTAGATTACTACATTAATTGTACACATGCCATTTTGCTTTTGGATTTCCATGAAAGGCTTATACCATAATATTTACGACTATCTCTATTTCGTCAATAGCTACTTACCCATCCACTTAATTTAAAATTATATAGATGTACTAATTTACTATTGGACTAATGTATATTATAAATGTACATAGAAATTAAAGGATATGTTTAAAAATTTAAACAAATTTCTAACACTCTTCTTCCATCTTAATATATCATTCACTGTATTCCATCCACTGTAGGACAGCATGGTTCTGGGCAATAACCACTAAAATTCTGACATGTAAGGACTCTGAAGAATTCTAAAGGATGACAGGTGATACACTAATGGCTTTGTAACATTTTGATAACTGTGTTTTGACAATGATACCAATCCAGTTCAATGTGCACATAATAATTTTCAAAAATGATGTAGAGACAAGTAAACATATACATGCAAAATAATAAATCTGTGCACTTTCTTTCTTATACTATACCTGCAAACCAGCTTGGGATGGATCATAAACCTAAAGGTATAAGCTAAAACTATAACTTTTTTTTTTTTTCCAAAAACATGATAGTAGTACATTCCCAATAACTGGTACAATGCATATTGTTGTCCTTGTAGTAGTTATACAGAGCACAGGGTGTAGACATGATAATTTTTCTATCAATGTTGGTACAAAAAATTTCTTCTCACTGAGCTAACAGAAAGTAGTTGTATACAGAGTCCAGTATTCCCTGATCGCAGTGGATTATTGGAAGAACTGGCAATGTTGGAAGCTGTTGATTTAAGCCTTTTATAGCCTTTTATAAAACTAATCTAGCTTTACGTTTTATGTCTTGTGGTTAAACTTTTCTGCTGGGTGGTTAAAGGCAAATTAAAGACTTGCATAACAAAACATGTAACTTTTGTATATCCCAAAGTCAGCCAAACCCCCTCAGGATTTACTCTGAAACCATGTACAGTACTTTGTAGAACTGTTGTCAGTGTCAGCCATCTGTGTGAGTCATAGCCATTGCTTGACCAGTTTGCTCTCTATGAAAGCCCGAGAGAATGTTTTCTCTCTAGGTGACTCTCCTTAGGCACAATATACATCATCTATCCCTTTCCTCTGTGGTCCCATAATCTCCTTGAACAGAAAATTTGGGACACTACTGAGTTATAGGATGTTACAGTACAGGTTCTCTTATGTCCTAAGTCCTCGCTGACCTTGAAGTGCTAGGGCCAAAATATTGGCCATCCTTGTAGTCCTTCTTTTTCTCTAATTTTTGGTCTGTAAACCTATATTCTTAACTCTCCAGAAGAGAAGCTTACTGATATTATTAGTCTATAACATAGGCACTTGAGCTTAACATTACTGTCTTTCTGAATATCAAACATCTCGCACTTAACTTGGAATTGGTATTTTCCATCAAGCACTTATATTCTAATAAATCCCTATACAATGTGAAAGTAGTTACACATTTTTATACAGTCATTTAGAAATCTAAGTATATATAAAATTATAGCCAGTCGAACCTACAGCACTTTTCCTAGTCTCCTACTCTCACTTAATACCCTTTTTATTTTCTTATAAACCAAACATTTACTTGAGAGAGAGTATAGCAGTAACTGAAATTACATTAGAAGCAGCACAAATCTAAAAGACAAGAATGACAAGCATTCCAAGCATAATATTAGTATTACCCACTGCTATCCTCAGTGTGAAAAATATTTTGGTGGTTCTTAGGACCATTATCCAATACATCCTGTATATAAGTGCATGGTTTTGCTCCTGCCATGTTTAAAACTATAAACTCAAAGACTGTTACAGGTCATAAATCTTTGTGACCTTTGTTTTCTAGATACTACATCAAAAACACAAATGATAAAAAAAGATTGTTACATATACTAGACATCATCAACTTTCTATTACTCCCTGGTTCGTTCGTTCTTTCTATTCATCTATCTATCTATCTATCTATCTATCTATCTATCTATCTATCTATCATGTATTTGGTTGTTGCAGGGTCTCACTACACAGCTGGGACTTGTAAGCCTCCTGCTTTCAGCCTCCTCAGTGCTAGGATGACAGATGTGTACCACTACGCCTGGACTCTGGCTGGCTCAGCCTGCCCTGGGGTTGTGGCTGGTGTGGCGTGTGGTGCTGGGGATAGAACCATGGTCCCTGCTCTTGCCTAAGCCTGCCTAAACAGGTGCTCTAGTCTGCTGAGCTATCTTGCTAGTCCCTCCTTGATTGTATATTTAATGTTTGGGGAATAAACTTCTAATTTTTTTCTGGACGGTTTTTTACTGGTAAGACAGTTTTCTTACTGATATGTATGAAATTTCTTTTCCTGGTATTTGGTATTTTTATACCTCCCTTTTTATTGGTATATTTTTGTAACACACAATAAATTCACTCATTGTGAGGGAATTGGTACATATACATATTGTACCTTGATTCTTTTCCTTATCGTTAAGTCTTATGGTGGGTGAAGGTGGGATAGGTGACTGATTATGCTGAGCTTTTTCAACTTTTTTTTACAAAGCTCAGTTATTTTGCAGTTTCAATATCTTCTTTTTCTTTTTTCCCCAGTAATGTGGATTGAACTTGGGACCTTGTGCTTGCCAGGCAGGTGTTTATGCCACTGAGCTATTTCCTCGGCCCCTTTAGTATCTTTTTGTAGTATTTGGTAGACGGTAGTATTTTGGTAGTTGTAAAGTCATTTTGTATCATTTGGTGAAAAGTTCTGGGAGACTGATTACTGTATAGTCATCATTGTATTTGATTTCTCAGCAGTTATCCTGACTATATGCATAACTATAACATTTTCTAAGAATACTTTTTAAATGAAAAGTTAAGAAAACATAGAAATTTCTGCCTGATTTCCCTTACTGCATATTACTATAAGAGTTTTAATACCTTAAATCACTCATTTTTTGACAATTTGACAATTTTTTTCTTTTTAAAATTTTTTTGAGATAGCATCTTGCTATGTAGTGCTGGCTAACTTTGAGCTCAGTAATTTCTCCTGCCTTAGTATCTCAAGTGCTGAGATTACTGGTATGTGCTACCACACCCAGAAACAATTTTTTGTTTTCTGTAAAGGGCTAGATAATGAAAATATTAGGTCTTATAGACTCCAAATTCTTATAACTATTTAATTCTACATTTTGCAATTATTAAGGTGATAGCAACATTCTCCTTTAGTTAATATGGAAATTACACAGACTTGCTTTTAAATGCTGAAAGAGAAAACAGTCATGGATGATCTCTAAAAGTATGGCTGTGGCTGTATTTCAGTAAAACATAATTTACAAAAACAAGTGTTTGGCAAGATTTGGCCATGGAGGTATATACAGTTTGTCAATTCTATTCCTCTAGCTATTTACTAGGCTTATAATTTAAATATTTTGTTAAATAAATTATAATGCACATATTCCACATAGGATGCTAAAAACCACAGATAAAAAGACATGAACTGAGCTTAGAGAATGATGGAGAAAGATATTTACCATGTTTAAAAATGATGTGCAGAAGAGAGAAAAAGCCTAAAGGCTGAATGAAATAGTCATGGAACATTTACGATTGCTGTGTGTTTCAGGACTTTAAGGCATTGCTAAGTGAATTAATTTTATAGTATCTGATGTTTAAGCATAAGCCTACCTTGGAATAAGAAAGTGCTATTTGTTGGAACACAGCATCATCTGGTGATTTACTATATAAGACAAGTCCTTGTTCATCATCATCGAAAGGATAATTAACTACCAAAGAACCTACAAGGGAAAGAAACAAAATGTATCATGTTACCTCTTTCAAAAGGGATTAGTAAACATAATCTCTTTTACAACACTGTCAGAGAAGAGAAATCAACAAAATATACTGAGTCTGGTTTCAATAATAGGGGCTCAGTGTGCAGCTGAGTGGTACAGCATTTTCCAGTATACATAAAGCTCAGGGTTCAGTCCTCAGCAGCAATAAAAGAAAGAAAGAATGAAAGATAAAAAGAAAGAAAGGAAGAAAGAAAGAAAGAAAGAAAGAAAGAAAGAAAGAAAGAAAGAAAGAAAAAATAAACTAATTTCTTCAATAAAAATCAAGGTGCATAAGTGAGAAAATACCAACACATGATGCCTACAGGTTGCCTTAACTAAAATAGACCTTGGGAATTTACTGGTATAATTTAACTTATCAGAACTAAAACCAGAAGTAAACAAGCAAACAGTTATTTACAGAAGCAAACAATTAGCTTTTTCAGTAAAAATCAGACATTTTAGAGATTGTGAAAAAAAGATTATGGAATTTTATTTATTTACTTTATTTTTTGGCTGAACTGGGGATTGAACTCAGGCTCTTGTGGTTGCTAGACAAGCACTTATTCTATTGGGCTATCTCCCTACTCCCTAGGAATTTTATTTTATTGGTTCCAGGAACCTAACTCACAACCTTGCACTCACTTTAATAACGGCAAAATGTAGAATTAAATAGTTGTAAGACTTTTGAGTCTGTAAGACCTAATATGCCACTGAGCTACATCCCTAGTCAATTATGGAACTTTAAAATAAACTCTTGAGGCCCAACTAATGTACACACATTTTGGAGATGTGGAATCTAAAACTTGCAGAGGTAATTTTGAATAATTCAGAAAAAAATGCTAAAACTCTCTTATCATTCTACTAGAAATTATTCAATTGGTGTTATATGACTTTTTGTCACACAAGATAAAAGTAATGTCTTAAAACACAAAGGTACACCAACTCCCTCTATGTTTCCCACAGGGGTCAAAGTAGTTAGGGTGCTTCTCAGTGGGAAGTTCCTGGGTTCAGGAATATCACACACAAACACACATGCATGCATATAAAGAAATTAATAGCTTTTCTGTACACCAACAATGAACTAGCTGAGAAAAGAAATCAAGACAATAATTTCATTTATGATCACATAAAAAATACTTAAGAATCAACCAAACTAAGGAAGTAAGAGAATTTTATAATGAAATTTACAGAATATTGAATAAAGAATTGAAGAAGACCCTAGAAGATGAAAAGATCTCCATGCTGTGGATCAACAGAATTAATATAGTTGAAATAGTCAATATTACCAAAAGTGATGTACAGATTCAATGCTAGCCCCATCCAAAATCCAACAACAAAATCCAATGACACATCACAGAAATAGGAAAAAATCTTAAAATTCACGTAGAAACACAAACAGCAAAACCATGTTGAGCAAAAAGAGCAATGCTGGAGGCAGCACAGGACCTGATTTTAAAATATATTACAAAGCCAGTTACAAAAACAACATGGTTTAGAAAAAAACAAGAACAGCATGGTACTTGCACAAAAATAGACATATAGGCCAATAAGAACATACTAAAGAAGAGATAGCCTCTTTAACAAATAGTGCTAAGAAAGGTGGAGATCCATATATAGAAATGCAGATGTGGATACCCATATGTAGAAGATAAAACTACATCCCTTTTACTCTATAGAAAACTCATCTCAAAAAGGATCAAAGTTCTAGGATTCAGACATGAAGCTTTGAAACTGCTAAGAGGAAATACTGGAGAAACACTCAAAGTCAAACATGGAGGCCAATAATCCTAACTCCTTGGAAGGCAGAGTCAGGATTACAAATTGAGGGGCAAGTTTGAATACTTAGCAAAATCTTGTCATAAAAGTTTTTAAAAATTTAAATGGTTGGGGATATAGTTCAGTGTCAGAGCACTATGGACTTTCAGCATTATGGTACTGCAAAAAATTAAAAAATTAAAAACCAAGATAAATCATAAAATGGAAATATATCTCTTTTTTTGGGTAGACAGAACTAATACAGCCACATTTTCAAAACTATTATACCAATTCAATAAAATCCCAATCAAAATCCCAACAGCATTCCTCACAGAACTAGAGAAAGTAATTCTAAAATTGTATGGAATCAGAAGAGATCTACAATAGTGAAAGCAATTTTAGGCAACAAGGGCAAGGCAGATTCCAAGTTACACTATAAAGCTACAGTGATAGCAATATGGTATGGGTAAAACAAAATACACAGACTTGTGGATCAATGAAACAGAGTAGAGGACATAGAAACAACACTAGGGTCATTCACTACCTTATCTTTGACAAAGAAGTCAAATATTTCCAGGGGAGAAAAGATATCCTTTTGATGGTGCTGAGAAAACTGACTATCCATGTGCTCAAGATTCAACCTAGACTTGCGTTTCTCACCATGCACTAAATTAAAATCAAATGGATCAAAGATCCAAATATTAAAACAGAAACACGATATGCTGGAAGACAAAATAGGAATAAAAATTTTAAGACATAGGCAAAGACTTTCTGGACAGAAACTCTGGTTGCACAAAAAAGTGATACCAAAAATCAACAGATGGAGTCATATCAAATTTAAAAACTGCGCAGCAAAGGAAACTACCAAGAGCTGAAGAGATAACCTAATGAATGGGTCAAAAATTATTGCCAGCTACTGATATCTAGAATATATAAAGAACCCAAAATAAATTAGACGACCCCAAATTTAAAAAAATGGGCATCTGAAATGAATAGACACTTCTCAGAGGAAGTACAAACAGCCAATAAATACACAGAAAAATTTCAACATCAGTGGCTACTTTTAAAATGCAAACTAAAATAACTGAAATTCTATTTCCCTCCAGAAAAAAGGCTATCTTTAAGAAATCAAATAATAATAATAAATTCTGGAAAAGCTGTGGGAGAAAATGAACCCCTTTTTATTGCTGATGGGAATGTAAACTGGTACAATCACTATGGAAATCAGCATGGCGATTCCTCAAGTAACTAAAACTAGAAATTCCATTTGACAAAGCTATTTTTCTTCTAGGTATTTTCCTAAAAGAGTTGAAGACATCATATTATAGTGATAATGCACAGTCATGTTTATAACAGCACAATTCATAATGGTTAAATCTTGGAAGCAATCTATATAACTACCAACAGAGAGGAGAAGTAAAAGAAAAAAAGGAGTATGGAAGCTACAAAAGGATATAGAGGAAGAAGAGGGAAAAGAGGGTAGAGAGAACAGCCAGGAGATTGACCTAACAAGTAACAAAAAAAAGATCTTTATTATTACTTATCACAAAGCAGTAACAGAATAATGAAATTAAGAAAGCCCAAGGCAATAAACAGATAAAATTTCACCAGGATTTTTAAATTCCCTCAACAAGAACTCATTAGTGGAATATAAAGTTGCCATACCTCCATGCAGGTTTGCTGATAGTACAAACGGATAGGCCTTCATCCAACTCATTACAGCAATAGTTTCTGGTTGGGTAGGATCTGTGATCTGAACAAACTGGTCTGGGAAATTTCGATTCAGGTCAAAGTTGTTGCTGTTGTTTCTGCCAATTTCACTTCCTACATCTCCTACAGGATAAATGATTCAATTTAGGTATATTTTATATATGTATACTTAATATATATACATACTTAATATTTTAATAAATTAAGTTTACTGGTACATTTTAGATATATATATATAATGATCACACTCATGGTGGATTTGTACCTGTATAGCAGAAAATGCTTCCCTCATCCTTCCCCTGCCAGTCTTAATAGTTGCCTGGGTAACTAATAAGTTCCCATTACAATTCTTATTATTTCCTCCTGGAAATAGTCACTGTGATACATAGTTGTGCACTATGATGTATACTGTAAAAACCAATCAAATACAGCTAAGTACTCTACTTCGGTACTTCCTGCCCCATAAAAACTTCTCTTTCTCCCTGGACCTTTGTGGCCTTACATTTTTATTAGGACTGGTTTCTTATTAGTGCCTATCCTACATTAAATAAATCTGCCACTATATCCTGGGTGTCATTTCAGTGTTTCTGTTGCTATTGCACCTATACATGATATAACTTGATTTTTTCCCTCTATTTCCTTATTTTAATCCAACATACTTTGCTTCTGCTATCTTAACTATGTGAACACATTAGGCTTCATTACTGTCAATCCCACTATAATGAAAACACAAAGACTGCTGAATGCAAAGAAGAAAACTCCTGCCTCTTCCAAAGCTTAAGCCAATGCAAAGGCTTTGAAGGCCAAGAAGGCACTTACCTTTCTGCAGTGCAAGACACTGCAACTCCAGAGGCAGCCCAGATTTACCTAGAAGAGCACCTCATAGTGGGCAAGCACCAAACAAGCTTGTCCACTATGCCATTTTCAAGTTCCCCATGACCAGAGTCAGTCATGAGTAAGACAGAAGACAACATACACTTATGTTCTCACTGTGATGTCAAGGCCAACAAGTACTCAAACAAGCTGTGAAGAAAATGATGTGGCCATGGTAAATAGGCCTGATGGAGAGAAAGGCACACATTTGGCTGGTTTCCCAATAGGGCACCTTCAAGGTTGCCAACAAAACTGGGATTATCTAAACTAGGTCTAGTTGTATGATACTAAATATACATTTTTCCATTCTTTAAAAACATCTTTTCTACATTGAGAGGAAAAATCTAATTTACATCAAGTTATATGAAAGCATTTCTCAACTGTCAGTAATTCACACAAAACAATATAATCAAAATGCTTGAGTATTACTCACTAGATATGGACTATACTATAGTTAAATATATCTAAGATGTAAGGAATAGATCAAATAAAAATTATAGTATGGGCCAGGTGTAAGGGTACACACCTGTAAATTCCAACACTCAGGAGGCTGAGGCAGGGGGATCGTTGAGAGTTCAAGACCCGCCTGGGCTACAAAGTGAGCTCAAGGGCATGAACTGTATGGTGAGATGCTGTCTCAAAAAAAAAAAAAAAAAAAGACAAAAACCCCTCATTATAGTATGTTTATATTAAAGCAATCACAAAAAGGTGAAATTATCTAAGGACACAATTGAAAATTTAAACTGAGAGGAGAAAAGTTCACTTTCAAATATTCTGAGTATATGCCATTTTAGTATAGAGTCCTATTACTGACACTATAATGAGAAAACATTACAAGTGAATGAACAAAACAACTACAGTGCTCACAAGAAAGTGTGGCAGAGGGAACTGTGAGCCTGACAAAGAATAAAGTCCTCAAGGAGAGAATATTTAAAATATACTAGGATTAACATAAGCCTATTTGTCTAAGAGAGCTTCTGGGTGCTAATGGCCAGCTGACTGTCCCAGTAGGTGGGTATAAGTTATCATGTTTGACTGGATATTCATATTATGATGCCTGTCTTACTCACAGATATTACTGTCTATAAGCAATTGTAAGAAAGTAAACTATCATACTCCAAATAGATTTCTTGGGCACACTTTAAGTTGGTTATTCAGAGAAACTACGGACATAAGAATAGCTCTAGGGGCCCAGCGGGATGGCTCAGTGGTCTAAAGCGCCTGCTTGGGAAAGCTTAGGCGGCTTCAGGGACCGCGGTTCAATCCCCGGCACCACATGCTGCGCCAGCCCTGCCGTCAGGGCGCGGGCTGAGCCAGCCATAAAAATGAGTGAATAAGCAAATAAAGGTTATGAAACAAGAAAAACATAAATAAATAAAATAAAAAATTCTTAAAAAAAAAGAATAGCTCTAAAAAGCTGTCTTTTTATAAAAAGAAATATGTTTTTAGCTATATTAATAAACAGCAAATGCAGGCAAGAGCTTTTCTATCTGCTATTTTCCTTTCTGCCTAGAAAAGATATTTCCAAAGGAAAAAAACACTGGGAGTTTAACGCCTGGTCAGCACAGATGACCAAGGTAGTTGTTATTCATCAGATTTCACCTATGTAATGAGATAACTCTTCCTGTCTGTATGCATTCTTCTTTCAACTTTTCACAGTCTGTAGCCAACTTCCCTCACTGGGACAGCAGGACACTCAATCTCTATCTCTTTGTTTAGCTGCATATATCTCTCAGTTGCCTAGTTCTTTGAGTTGCACATGATTTGAATTTTATTCATATAAAACGGGCTAGACCACTCATCATTGTGTAATGTATATAAAGCTTGTATTTAATAGCATTTAAAAACTTAGAAATAACTCTTACTCTAAAATTTTTATAATCTTTCATTTTATAATAGTTCTTATTAAATTATATTGGGAACTTATTTTATAAATGACAAATGAAACCCAATATATTGAAATCCAGACTATATTGGACCCAGTTCTGTTCCAATCCTGCTAAGTTACTGATGTCCCATTCCTCTGCCTCCTGTAGGCAAGCATACTTCTCTTGGAACAACACAGTAAAAGCTAGGAGAGCAGGCATACATAGGACACCTTAAAGTGTTGCCCTGTGCCATGCTACCCTGCCTTGGAGCTAGCTGATTATGGACTAAAACCTCTAAAAACCATGAGCTAAACTTTTCCCTCTTTAAATTTGGGAGATCAGAGTTTTATCCCAGTAATGAGAGAAAAGCAAGCAAGACAGGGATGAAAAAGGGAATTAAGATGTCTTATGTACATGTATCAACTCGATTGACAATGTACAGATTAATGGGAAGAAAAACCACAGCAACTTTCTTAACATGCAGAAACCCAGGATTGATACGCAAAGTACAAGAGCTAAAATCAATTATAAACTTTTTTTTTTTTTTTTTTGGCTAAACCAGGGATTGAACGCAGGTCCTTGCGCTTGCCAGGAAAGCACTTATTCTACTGAGCTATCTCCCCAATTACAAATAAAACCCTAAAACTAATTACAAATAATTCTTTTTTTTTTTTTTTTTTTTTTTTTTTTTTTTTTTTTTTTTTTGTGGGACTGGGGTTCAAACTCACGACCTTGCACTTGCCCAGCAGGCACTTGTGCCTCGGAGCTATCTCCCCAGCTCCCTACAAATAATTCTTAAAAACAAAGAAATTCTAGGGAAACAAGACATTCAATTTCTCTTTTACCCCCCAAACTATCATGTCAAATGATAACCAAAAGCTTAACCATTAAAGCCTGGAATCCCAGCACCTTGGGAGACTGAGGGAGGAGGAATGCGAGTTTGGGCAACTTACAATTTAATGAGATCTGTCTTGAAATAAAAAAAAAAAAAACAAAAAAAAAAAAATAAAGAAGGTTACGGATGTAGTACACTGTGAAGGCCATGGACTCTCCAATATTGCAAAAATTTAAAAACGAAGTTAAACATTAATAGTTTCCTATTCTTTACCTTCTTGAGACTTTTCATACCCATCAGGATTCATGGAGGGCATAAGGTGAATTCTAGTGCTACGGACCAAATCTGTTACTTCGGGATCTGTTCCAAAGTTCTTACAGAGGTATTCAATGAGGTTCAGTAGCAGTTCTCTTCCAACTACCTCATTACCATGCATATTTCCAATGTACTTAAATTCTGGTTCACCTGAAAACAAAAGAAATATATAGAAGATATTTTTATTTTTTCAGGTATCATGAACTGTTTTTTTTCCATAATATGTATAAAAATCCTGAATCAAAAGTTTAAAGAAAACAAGTATTTTGATGAAAACAAGATCTTCACAAACATCTTATCAGTTTCCTCACCAACATATATGTCTGAAACCAACATATAAAATATACAACGTGTGTATACATGTGCCGCACATAATGTGAAAATAAAAATGCCATTAGCAGAAAGAATCTAATCTATGCACATAGTAAATACCATACCTAATATGGATTATAAAGGGGGTTTTCTTTCCTGAGAAAAAAATGGACTACATCTTCTTTCTTTTTTGATTATGTTTTCTTAATTCAAGTCTTACATACTATAAGTGACTAGGCATAGCAATGTAATAATTAGGCTTGAGAGGCACTACTAAAATTATATTTAAAACCGAATCAATTACCTGGTTCATGGACACCTGGATTATCAGAGATCTCCATGACATAGAGTTCTCTTGATTCTACTGATTTTCCCAACGAGTAAAGCCGAGTGATATTAGGATAATCATTGGCAAACCTTCTCAAAAAGATTTCCATGTCAGGAAAATGGTGATGGTGAAAATCTTTTGGCTGAATTGGCTGGTGGGAGGATAATGTTCCAGGAGGAATATTGGGGAGAACAACTGTGCTAGCAGTTGCCGAAGCCTCAGTTGTATCAGGGATTACTGAAGTTGCAGTTGGTCGAAGGGAAAAATCCACTTCTGTGGCTGGTCCTTCTTTCACAATTATATTATAAATGGTCAATGGCATATACCTAAAAAAATATTTGGGAAAGGAGATAGCTTGGAGTTAAGACACACCGTGCTTTAGCATTATAAAAAAAGACATTACTCTTTCCACATTCTTGCACTTAGAATATCAAACTCAAAACTAAGGATGACTGCATAAACTTAAAAGTTTTAAGATGTTATCTCACAGAATATTATTATTATTATTACTATTATTATTATTATTATTATTATTATTATTATTATTTGTGCTGCCAGGGACTGAACTCAAGACTTGCTAAGCCAGGCAAGTACTTATTCTACTGTGCTATCTCCCTGGCCCTTTTCAGAATATTTTAGATTTAAGTTTTCAAAGAGATACTTTTCTTACTAACCTTCTAGGTATCACACACTAAAATATTCACTAAAACAATCACATTCAAAGGGAAAACTATGTTTGTTATACCTTTGTAACTGCTGTTACAACACTCAAAGTCATGAACTTAGAATTATTTGCAGTGCTTTCTCAGACTGACTTTTTTTTTTTCCTTGACTTCTAACTTCTTGCCCAAATAGTAAAGTTCAAATTAAAGATTATTAATTAAGTCCTTATGAAAGTGAAGTTTCAGAAATTTTTCCCAGGAAAGTGGGAATCCATCTCTTTAAAATGTTAGAAAGTTGAGAATAAGACAGTTGTCCAAAAGTCATTTACAGACCCGGTGCTTTCTTTTATTCTGGCATTTATCCTTGAGGCAATGCTCTATACAGCTGAGCCTCTTGTTAAACTTCTGAAATTGTCCTTCCTCAGAATGTTGTATTTACTCAATATACTGTTAGACTGTGTAGCAAAAGTTTCCACATTGTTTTCAAAATAAAAGAGAAAAATCACAAAAATGAAGAAAAAGCCAGATACAGTGAGTAACATTATTAGAATGTCTTAGATATAAAATATAGGTCTGACACTTTTACTGAGTCTTACTTAAATTCTTACCCAGTTGAAAGTGCTGTTAAATTATAAGTTCCAGGAACAAGTAATCTGTGGAAATCACCAAATCTGCCTGTTGTGATGTTATGATTAATACCAGCCACTGAAATGGTTGCATTCTCTAATCCAGATCCTGTTACTGAATCTTTAACAAATCCTTTAATTCCAATGTGGACCTAAAAAAAATGTATCAAAGCTTAGAGATAATCAATTTAGAAACAGAGAATATAATAAGCTCTCTGCACTGATGCTAGTATTTCTATAAAAAAAGAAAGAAGCTTAATCATCTATTTTTTCCAAATATTTTTTAATCTCTTGAACTTGAAATAAAATACAGAGAAAAGTATGAAATCCTTAAACAAGAGGCATATATGTTAGAACTCTACCTAGTAAACTACTCATGTAAAGCAAGGTTTCTAATTGTCTCAACAAACTCTAATTCCTGGTGCATATAATAACTATATTAGCTTGTCTGATATTTCAATTAAATTGATGTTTATGGTTTATACAATAATCAAAGCTCTCTAGAAAAAATGAACAATGATATTATAAGAATACAGCAGTATGAATTTGTGTTTTTATTTCCTTTTTATTTACTGTATGTATGCACAAGTGGTCAGAATTGGACTTCATGCATACCAAGCATACACTCTACCAGCAAACTATACTCCTACCCCCACTCCCTCTGCACTATATATTTGGCTAATTATCTATTTTTTTTCTTTTTTGGTACTGAGGATTAAAAAAACACTCTACCACTGAGCAAAATTTCTACCCCTAATTTGGTTCATTATTTCAATTTACAAAAGTGTTCTAACACAGGTAAAGAGAACCCTGTGAACAGTGAGCTAGGGGGGCAGGCAAAAGAGGCAGGGCTAACATGTTTTAATAGACTATAATAATTCTTTTTATTGTTTCTTTTTCTTTTATTCTTGATAATATTTAAGTACAGAGGGCTTGGACAATTATTTTTAACACTTTCCTAATTTCAATAAAGAAAATGAAATAAGAATCAATAGGCATTGTTTTCCTGTCAAGATCACAAATGATATTTACATTATTGGTAACAAGGAAGACTATGACTAATACAAAATATTTCTTCATTACGTGATTGTATCTTTCATTTTTGGTAATTTTGCTTTTATTTTATTTATTTTTTATGATTTAATATTTTTGTTGTATAAGCCGGGCGTGGTGGCGCAAGCCTATAATCCCAGCACTCGGGAGGCTGAGGCAGGAGGATCAGTGCGAGTTCGAGACCAGCCTGGGCTACAAAAGTGAGCTCAAGGCCAGCCTGAACTGCATAGTGAGACCCTGTCTCAAAAAAAACAAAATTTATTGTATAAATTTAACAATGGTTATATTACATATTTTCATAATCAGATCAGTTTAGATTAATAGATATAGGTATATAAGATTGATCAAACAAACATTAACACATTCAATCAACATTACTTTTTTTTCTTTTCCCTTTTTTTTTAAAGTTAACACATTAGACTATAATAATTCTAAAGCTAATCTACAATCTCAAATAATGCAAATAGATGGTAAAGAAAACCCAATATAGATTATCATTCACATGCAATCAAATTTCTCCCTAATTTAATCCATAATTTATATGACCCAATCTCCTACTCAGCTGTTTTTACCTTTTCAATCAATGTAATCAGAGATTCACGATTATTCTCCCATTCCTGTCGAAGCTGTGAAGCAGGTGGGTACTTGCAACAAGATAATTCTAATGTGATCTCAAAACAATTGGCCCATACATAATTGTAATCTTGCATACCACCTGTAATATGAAGGAAAAAACAAGTGTACTGCCAGAAGGAAAGGATTTTTTTTTTAATTATTTATTTATTTGTTACAGGCTCTTGACTCAGTTCAGACTTACAGTGATCCCCCTTTCTCAATCTCCCTAGCACTGGGATTACAGGCGTGCACTACCACGTCCAGTTTGCATGGTGTGCGGTACCAGGAATAAAACTCAGGTTCCTGTGCTTGCTAACTGGGAGCTTATATGGTTGAACTATCTCCCAGATAGAAGGAAAGGAATTTTACCCTCCAAAACTATAGAAACTCAATCATCTCTTCGATGTATAAATTTTCTTTTTACTAAGTTGTTTGAAATTGGAGAAGGCTCCTTAATTTTACAGGAGGTTTTATTCTTTTTTTGGTGCTGAGGACCGAACCCAGGGCTTCCAGCTCGCTAGGCAAGCATTCTACCACTGAGCCAAATCCCCAGCCCCGGCTCCTTAATTTTAGAAGAGACAAAGATGGAAGGTTAAACAGAAATATGTTGAAGAGAAATACACAAAAAGTCAAACTGGTACGATGAATAGTTGTAAACAGTGCAAATATCAGTCAAAATAACAATGATAATATCAGCTCTATATTTGAGTGTTTGCTACATCCCAGACATGTCCTAAAAGCTTTATGTATATTAACACTTAAACTTTATAGAAGTTACAGGTGGCAGGGATTGTTTTAGTCTATCTTACAGATGTGCAAAGTCAGGAACAATGAGGGTAAGATATATAATAAAATAACAATGAACAAATGAAGAGTATACATATTCATGCCAAAATCATCATTAGTGAAATTACTATTCTAATGGCATTATCCTTTATCAGGAAAATAATAAGATTTTTAAAATTGTATTTAGGTTAGTTCTATTACATGAATCAAGGAAAAATAAGACACAATCAACTCTTTCTTTCTTTTTTTTTTTTTTTTGTCTTTTTGAGACAGGGTCTCGCTATGCAGTTGAGGCTGGCCTTGAGCTCACTTTTGTAGCCCAGGCTGGTCTCGAACTTGCACCGATCCTCCTGCCTCAGCCTCCCGAGTGCTGGGATTACAGGCGTGCGCCACCACGCCCGGCTACAATCAACTCTTTCAAATGTGTTACTTACACTTAATCTTCTGGAATATAAAATAAGTAAAAACTCTTGAAGACAGAGGAGTAATCAAAGACTTCATGAACAAAACCCCAATCACATAGGAAATATTACAAAGAATCAATAGCTGAGATCTCATCATATTAAAAGCTTTTGCACAGCAAAAGAAACCACCAACAAAGTGAAGAGATAACTCACAGAGTGGAAAAAAATTTTTTTTTACAAACAATTATCTCTCCCTTTCCTGTTTCCGGCTACATGGAGGCAGCTTGTGTGTCTGGGACACCCCAAAGTTAGGACTTTTGGTCTGAAGGCTAAGCTCTACCACAAACAGCACCATGCAGAGAAAATATAAATGGAGAAGACTATCAAGATGCATGAAAAAACAAACAACAAACAAAAGAATGAAGAAAAAACTACAAGAAGCAGTACCTGCCTATCTGCTAGACAGAAAAGGACAGTCTTGAGCAAAAGTACTTTCCAACATGATTAAACAAAAATGAAAAGAAAAGGCAGGAAAATAGGAAGTTCCTTTGCCCAAAGTTTGTGCCCAAGGAGAAATGGAAGTATTAAAAGTTATTCAAACTGGAAGGTATGAAAGAGGATGGTTACTAAAGTCTGCTTTGTTGGAGATGGCTTTACAAGAAAACCACCTAAATATGAAAGATTCATTAAGCTAGTGGGCTTATGTTTTAAGAAGGCCCATTTAACACATCCTGAACTGAAAGCCACCTTTTGCCTGCCAATACTTGGTGTGAAAAAGAATCTTCATCACCACTGTATACAACTTAGGGGGTTATTACCAAAGGAACAATGATTGAGGTGAACCTGAGTGAGCTGGGTCTTGTGACACAAAGTGGCAAGGTTATTTGGGGTAAAATATGTCCAGGTAACCAATAATCCTGAAAATGATGGATGTATCAATGCAATCTTACTAGTCTGACAGATATTTCATATAGTAACTTATTACACTTACTGAAGATTACAGACCAGTCAGGAAGACCATTAACTTGAATACTGCTGAACAATTCTCAAGACTACATTCATCAAGAAAACTATTTATTAAATTGTAAAAATATTAAAATGGACAGGTTGGCCAAATAGCTCAATGGGTTAAAGCACCTGCAAGCAGGTGCAGGTGCTGGGGGTTTGATCCCCAGGCCTGCTGTGCCAGCCCTGCCCCTGGGACGCACTGAGACAGCAACGGAAACTGGGAATGGTAGCGCATGCCTGTAAACCCAGCTCTTGGGAGGCTATAAAGAGGTGGATCACTATGAGTCCAATCTTGTAGTGAGACCCTGAACACTGTGTAGAATCCTTCTCTGAAATACAAAACAACAACAAAAAACACTAAAATGGAGAAAGTTATCTCAGACAATTAACTAATATCTAAAATATATAGTGAACGCAAAAAAATCATATCCCTCAAATTTAATGAAAGATAAAATTAAAAGGGGAATAAATAACCATAGTCAAACAACTTTACTACTTTAAAAGTCTATGCATTCAGCTTATAGAAAGCCTTCCACTGTGTCATTCCTGTCACTTGACTGTTCTCACATCTTGCTGCAAGCAGACGAACGCTGAAGGGTGGGGAAGAGAGCAGGCATCACATTTTTAAGATGTGACCTTGCTCCTGAAAGGTGGAAATATTTATAAACTAGGATGGTTTCCCAAATTCTTTTGTTTTGCATGTGAAATGGTCCCAACTTCAGTCACTTTCTTCTAATTATACCTGAAAGATACGAGTGTAGGTTTGGCTCAGTCCCTTGCCCCACCACTCATTAAAATTCTCCTATATTGCCAGGTGTGGTGGCTCATGCCTGTAATCCCAGCACTTGGGAGGCTCAGACAGGAGGATCGTTGTGAGTTCGAGATCAGCCTGGGCTACAAAAGTGAGCTCAAGGCCAGCATGAACTGCATAGGTAGACCCTGTCTCAAAAGGACAATAAATAAATAAACAAACAAACAAACAAACAAATAAATAAATAAATAAAATAAAATAAAAAAATAAAAAAAATTCTCCTATATACTTCCCCTTTCCTAAATTTTCCCCCAAAAGACTCCTCCTCCTCAGATAGGGCAAAGTACAAGTGTGAATTTTGACGGTCATCTTTCTCTAGCCTCGGTACATCTCAGAAGATGTTAAATGGAATCCTGATCAGAAGGGGATAAAATAATTTCCCTTTCATTGAATCAGCACCAACATGTATGTTTGACTCACAGAATCTTCTGCCGTTTATTAGCTGAGAAGCCTCTGGCATTAATATAGGTCTTTACCCACAAAGTGAGTGTTACATGAACACAAAGTGTCCTCAAAAAAGTCCCTCAAATTATGTGATACTTAAAAATATATGTTGCTTTGATTATAAGAGAAAAAGCCAGGTAGAAAATACTTAAAACTGTTGCAGCTGCCCAATCTTAGGCTTTTTGGCCTCCAAAAATGGGAGCTAAGTACACTCTTTTCTATGTCCAAACTCAGGTATCTTGTTACAGCCATACAAAACAGTAACACAATTATATTCACGTTGTTGTACAAAAGATCTCTGTAACTTTTTCATCCTGAAAAACTGAAACTCTGTAACAAATAAAAACTCTCCTTTCATTTACTTCAACAGCCCCTCACAACTGCTTTCCTAGCTTCCAAGAGTTGGGCTACTTTAGGTATCTCATAGAAGTGGAAATAGGAAGAATTTTGCCTCTTTGTCATTGGCTTATTTAACTTAGCATTTCTGGTCACAATACAGTGGTCACTGTATAAGACACTACACTAAGACTACTGGGATTTATAAATAAGAAACATACTAGTGTTTAGAGTCTTGATGAGAAAAAACAGAACACATAAAAATAACTTCAGAAACTATGTAAATACAGACTAATGTTTTACCTATGTAAAATTTAGTAGCTATATGTTATTGCAAACATAGCTAACTCACATTCTAATTATGCCAAAAGGCAGTGAACTAGACTACTTAAAACATTATAATAACTACAGGAGTCTTCACATTCTTTCTTCTCTGTGGTGTACTAATTAATGGTCAACTTGAGTGGTAACTCCCAGCTGAACTGAGTCAGCATGGTTCTCGGTGTGGACGAATTACCTGAGTATTGTTGCCCAAATGACGTAAAGGGAGAATGGGAGGGGAAGACTGCATGACGTTGATTTTCCTGGAGAAGCTTGCCACAGCTGATTTTTCTCATAGGAATTGGGCTCTTCTTGTCAGAGGAGCATGGGTCCTTGCTATCACTGGGGATGGCTGCTGTTCTCTTCTAGGGAGCTCTGGTCTTCACCTTGAGCACAGCTTCCTCCCAGATCTCTCAGTCTTGTGGCACTGATCCTTCACACACACATACATGTGCATGCAACTTTCTAACTTTCATGACTGACCTTTTGGCCTTCCTGGTACAAATCTTTGATATTGACTTGCACAGAACATTGTCCTTCAGCTGGACTCCCGCAGGACAATGCGCTGAGATCCAGGCTCTCAGCTAGTGAGATTCTTCATGACTCTAGTATGCATATAGATCTTGTGCATTCCTCTACACTTGACTTTTTTGGGTGAACATCATAAGACAATCCTATAAATTATGCATCTTGTAATAAATCTATTCCCTTAAAAAACAATAGTCTGCTCCTTGGTTGTTTTATTTCCATAGCAATTTAGGAAATAACTACTAGCTAAGAGGCAGCAAGATCAAGGTTTTTTTTTAAAGAATTTTATTTTATTGTTTCAGAACTTTTGTTTGTTTATTTTTATGGCTGGCTCAGCCTGCCCTGAGGGCAGGGCTGGTGCAGCATGTGGTGCTGGGGATTGAACTGCGGTCCCTGCAGCTGCCCAAGCTTTCCTAAGCAGGAGCTTTAGACCACTGAGCCATCCTGCTGGGCCCCAAGATCAAGTTTATAGTAATATTTTCAAATATTATACAGTCCAATTTTTAGATGTAACTTTAACAAGACCATAACTAGCTAGGTCAGTGACACAAATATATCCCCAGGATAGTAGACAGGGAGAAAGGACAAAAAGTCTTTACATAATAAAACTTAAATTCAAGGTCTTTTCCTCCTTGGCTGTCTGAGCAGCTGTTGCCTTCATGAATGGCACAGTAACTCCGAACTGGGAAGTTCACGACCAACCGACTTCTTCAAAGAAAACAAATGGTCACTGATGTCCTTCACCCTGGGAAAGCAATAGTATCTAAGAAAGAAATTTGGGAAAAACTTGCCAAACTGTACAAGACCATACCAGATGTTATATTTGTGCTTGGATTCAAAACTCATTTTGGTGGTGGCAAGACAACTGGCCTTGGCGTGATTTATGATTCCCTGGATTATGCAAAGAAAAATGAGCCCAAACATAGACTTGCAAGACACAGCCTGTATGAGAAGAAAAAGACCTCGAGAAAGCAGCAGAAGGAATGCAACAACACAACAAAGAAAGTCAGAGGCACTGCAAAGGCAAATGTTGGTGCTGGCAAAAAGAAATGAAGTATCCGGCAGAGAGATGGAGATTGGAGAACAGCCGAAGGAGTAGAGATTCTGCAGTGCCACAATGCCTGTCTGCAGTGATTGTGAGTGTTTTCAGGAGAGGCTTTAATAAACTGTAAAACCGTAAAAACAAACAAACCAAAAAACCACCTTAAATTCAGGAGAGTACAATGCATTTAGTGACCTCATGTCCCACAGATCACACACTGTAGACACTGATTTTCTTAACCATAATTCCATGGACAATCTAAAGATCAGATTCTTAGACAGAAACTTCTTTTCCCAGGTCATATGAATTTGGAAAAATATAATGAATACTGTAACTAGTTATAATATTAATATTAGCTTCACAGTGTAAAATCTAGTGGAAATTATCAGTTCAATCTTGAAATAGCCTGGGCATGGGAACATATATCTGTAATCCCAGCACTCAGACTAAAGCAGGAGAAAAATTGCATGTTCAAGGACAGCCTGGGCTACAGAGTGAGTTTAAGGGCAGCCTGAACTACACCTGTCGAAAAAAGCAAGAATCTGTCTAAAAAAAAAAAATCTTAAAGTACATTCCTCAAATTTTCCTTTCATAAGATTATATTTAGGGCAGGCCAAATAGCTCAGTGGATTAAAGTGCCTGTAAGCAGATACAGGGGCTGGGGGTTCAATCCCCAGGCCTGGGATGCTGGCCCTACCCCCAGGGCATGCTGAGATGGCAATTGAGACAGTGTGGTGGTGTATACTTATAATCCCAGCTCTTGGGAGGTTGTAAACTGGTGGATCACTATGAGTCCAAATCTACTAGTGAGACCCTGAACACCCCATAGATCTTTTCCTAAAATACAAAAAAAGGAAAAAAAAAATAAAAATCATTGAAAAACAATAGAATAACCAGTATCTTTACTATATTTCAGCAACAGTCAAAAGATACAATGAAAAAAAAAAAAGATACAATGCAAAAAATGATTCCAGCTCTTCTGCTTCAGTCCACCATGGAGTGCGTGCTCTCGCCTACTATGCTAGTCATGTCTTCTCACAAGACTTTCGGAATCAAATGATTCCTGGCAAAGAAGCAAAAGCAGAATCGCCCCATTCCTCAGTGGATTCGTATGAAGACAAGTAATAAAATCAGGTACAACTCCAAGAGGAGACACTGGAGAAGGACCAAGATAGGACTGTGAGGAGTTGCGTGTGAGCTGCAACACATTTATCCTCTGGGAGGTCACAAGACCATGTCTGCTTTCAATCATAGTCAAGACAATACTGAATATAAAGTTTTAAAAATAACCATTGCCTGGAGAGTGTAATATGCTTAACCGGGAATTTTTTTTTTTTTTTCTGTATTCAGTACTATTGAATCAATAAATGTTTGAAACATTAAAAAAAAAAAAAAATGATTCCAACAACAAATTGACCAAAAGTATAACACCAAATATAGTAAAATATATAAAATATATAAGACATATAAAATATATAAAATAAAGCCTATCATAAACTTTTATTGAAAGATGTAGAAAATTTTAGTAAAGTCTTATGCCTCCAGAGAGAATGTTCATAAAGATACCAAATTCTCCCAAATTAATTTTTAAGTATCATGCAAAAAGTAGATTTTTATTCAAACTGGGTAACATGACCTATGAGTTAATTTGCTTTAAACTATGAAACCTCCAGTAACTGTGAGATAAATAAACCTTTCCCACCCTAAGCTTGTGTGTCGGATATTTGTCCCAGCAAGGGAGAAGAGTAACTAAGACAGAATTTGGTACCAGAGGAGTGGGGCCGTTGCTGTGGCTAAACCTGATCATTGGATTACAAGCTTTCGGGAATGGCTTATGGGAAGAAATAGGAAAGGTTTGGAGATGTCGCTTATGAGGAAAGCGCTGGAACAGTTCTGAAACTTTTGTTGGGGAGGTTCTGGTCAGAGCTCAGACCAGAAGACTGACAGAAAGCCGATCTGTAAAAAACAGGCTGGGAAGGTTTCTGCTGGAAAGGACTGCATCAGCTACTGGACTCCAGATCATCTGTGTTTTGGCTTGGCCCAAAGTCTGGCTGAATTTTGCCTGTGTCCAGAGACTTTGCCTGAGACTGAGATTAAACAGGAATAATTACTCTTTCAAAAGAAATTTCAAAGCAGTTAAATATTGGGACAGTGTCACGGTTATCGTTGGGGGCTCTTAATCAAATATATGTTGAGAATGAAGAGCAAAGAGCCCAGCAGGATAATTTAAAATGTGAGTTTGGCCAGAAAGAAAGTATCAGGAAGGCTGTGAGCTGCAAAGATAGAGCTGAGATCTCCATTGACCAGGAGGAACAGGAGAATAGAAAAGATGTCCTGAGGGCATCATGGGAGGTGGCAGTTTCTCACCCTGTGCAGCCTCAGACTAGCAAAGGTGAGGAACTTTGCTTGGAGATGAAAGCCACAGAGCTCCATGTTCCAGAATGGAAGCAGCAGCCACACCAGATTACAGAACGGCATCGGTATAGAGAATTATTTTCTTAGAATCAGGGTTAGAGTGCTCAGAAATCCAGGCATTTGACCCCTACACCTGAGAGAAGGAAGCCTGGCTACTGCTCCAGCTGGCAGCAGACTTTGGCATCATTCACATGGCACTGGTGTTAGGTGCATGCAGAATGCTGGAGTTCTGAGATTAAGAAGGCTTCCACTTCAATTACAGAAGGCCTGGAGGGCCAGGCAATGTGCCTCAGGGAGGGCAGTGTGTGAAGCTGTGAGTGAGAAACCTACTCTGTGAAAGCCCTAGAAGTTTGGAAAAGCCAGGAATGTGGACCATCTAAGGAAAATTGGAAAAAGGGAGCAAAGCCAGCCTAGGAGAGAAGCTATGGAAGCTACAATGACCAGAAGTACCACATGGGTGTAGCCACATGGAGGTCACAATTTGCCACTGATTGCTTTGGATGTTCCACATGGAACTATAGAAGCTAATGTTTGTCTTGCTGGATTTTGGACTTATTTTGGCCCCAATGGTGTATCTTCCTGTGTATACCTTTTGGAATGGCAATGTTTATCTTGTGCCTTTGATTTTTTTTTTTTTTTCTTTTTTGTGGGAACGGGGCTTGAACTTATGACCTTGTACTTGCCAGGCAGGCACTTGTGCCACGGAGGTATCTCCCTAGCTCCTGGGTCTTGTGCCTTTGAATGTTGGATGTATTTAATTTTTTATTTGTAAAGGGGCTCACAGTTGAGAGTTTGCCTTGGATCTTGGAGGAAACTTGGGACTTGGACTTTTCAGCAATGCTGAAACTGTTGGGACTTTGGCAACTCTTAGAAATGGACTAAAATGCCTTTTGCATAAAGGGATATACACGAGACTTTGGGGATCCAGGGGTGGAATCTTATGGTTTGTATCTAGTTGTCCCCTCAAAGCCTCATGTAAATCATGATGATGTCAAGAGTGTGGCTCAAGGGATGAGGCCAAAGGATCACAGTAGGGCTTGGGGGGTGGGGCCAGAGAGGCACAAACTGTTAAATTGGTAGCATGCACCTCCTCTGCCACCCCTACTCCAAGGCCTCTCTTGGAGGTATGGAGGGCATCATCCTGGATACAGTACTGCTGTGCCTTGAGGTCTTGCTATGTAATTCAGGCTGCTTTAAATTATGAAACCTCCAGCAACTGTGAGCTAAAGAAATCTTTCCTTCCCTAAGCTTGTGTGTCAAGTATTTGTCCCAGTAACAAGAGAAGAGTAACTAACACAGACCCTGTGGACATACATAAAAAATAAGTAAGAATAAAATAAAAGGAAAAATGGACAAATCCACATTAACTTTAACATTTTTCTTACTAGCCAATAGGACAAGTATCCAGAAAAATCAGCAAAATACAAAGAAATTCAGTAATATCACCAACTAACTAGATCATAATGATGTTCATATCATATGCCACTCAACACCAGAGTATGTCTTTTTAAATTAATTAATTAATTTTTAAAATGTATTTTAGTATAGGGTCTATAGGGTTTCACTATGTAGATCAGACTTGCAGTGATTCTCCTGTTTTCAGCCCCCCAAGTGCTGGGATTATAGGTATACACTACCATGCTCAATCTCAATTGCCATCTCAGCATGCCCCAGGGGTGAGGCCATCACAGCAGCCCAGGTATCTAACTCTAGCTGCTGCACTGTGCCTAAGCAGGCACTTTAATCCACTGAGCTATCTGGGCAGCCCATGTTTTTTCAAGTATATATAAAATATTCACTAGCCGGGCATGGTGGCGCATGCCTGTAATCCCAGCACTTGGGAGGCTGAGGCAGGAGGATTGGTGTGAGTTCGAGACCAGCCTGGGCTACAAAAGTGAGCTCAAGGCCAGCCTGAACTGCATAGCGAGACCCTGTCTCAAAAAGACAAAAAAAAAAAAAAAAAAATTCAATTATGGTCCTTTGGGTTCTCTCTCCCTCTCCTAACATGGTGGCCTGAGCAAAAAAAAGAATAAGGGAAGACCATCTCACTAACAGATTTTCTCACTGAGTATGGAGGGACTAGAAGAGCAACCACCTATGTCCCCAAACTGGTAAGCTGAGCTGATGAAACAGATCACCTAGAAGGAGATGTGTCACCCACCTGGCACAATAATGATGGTTCTGTGTATAGGGCACCTCCAATTGACCATTCTATCCTTCCCACTGCTCCATGGGCTGCTCAGAAACCCAACGTCAACTATAGCCGTTTTCCCAATCACCACCCTACACTGTTTTCCCAGGGAGCTGGCCTTATGAAGTGATGGAAGAGTCTATTAAGGAATTATTTACAGGATTAAATATCAGTGCAGTGCACTTGCCATGTGAACCCAGCAATCCACATTGGTTGAAAGGTTTTGGTTATACTGAGTTTCAGGACATGGATTCCCTGCTCAGAGTCCTGAATCTCAATGAAGAGTCTCTAGGTAACAGGAGAATTTGAGTGGTTGTTGCTGATCAAGCACAGGATAAAGACAGGGATAACTGTTCTTTTAGGTGAGATAAAAATTGAGATTCTGACAAAACAGATACAGACTGGAGGGTTTGTCCTGCCAGACAGCTCTGACAACTACCCATTGAGAAGAGGTGATGATAGCTTTGGAGACAAGTATCGAGATTACAATTCAGGCAAGTATTGAGATTATGATTCAGACCAGTACTGTGATGGGTGTTGGGATCAGGATAGATATTGTGATGGCCCACACCAGGATATTCACCAACACAGAGGCCAAGATCACTATTATGACTAAGGCAGCAGAGATTATGATAGAGGCTATGATTCCAGAATAGGCAGTGGCAAAAAAGCCTTTGGCAGTAGTTACCATAGATATGATGATTATAGAGAAGGAAGAGGAAGAGATCAATATGAAGACCATTATGACAGACGGGATGATCGGCTCTGGGGTTCCAGAGATGATTACTCCTGGGGTGGTTACAGGTGTGATGATAAGAGTTCTCCCCAAAGGCCTAAACTGAATCTAAAGCCTCAGAGTGCTCCTAAGGAAGACCACCTAGTCCAGTTGAGGGCTTCTATCTTTGGAGGGGCAAAGCCAGTTGACATGGCTGCTAGAGAAAAAGTAGAAGAACAACTACAAAAGGAGCAAGAGATATTGCAGCATCAGCTAGATAAGCTGAATGTAGAAGATGGCCTCAGGAGAGTCACCCAAGCTAGCAAAGTGAAGAGACTTACAAACAGGAAAGGTCAAGAACTGGGAGTGAATCATCACATATTAGGATCTTGGCTCCATCTGGTAGAAGTAAGTCAGACCAGGATGCCCAAAGGAGAGTGAGTGAGAAGTCTCTAGAAAGTAAGATACTCAATCAGAAAGAAGACTGTCACTCTCCAACTTCTAAGGCTCCCAAACTTGATCAGCCTCTAAAGGCCATGTCAGCCTTTCCACTAAAAGAGAATGCATGAATGGAGCAAAATTTTAACCCTCCTGGCTCAATCTCAGTGCTCAGACACAGCATACCAATTCTCTACAAGTGGTGGGGGAAAACTAGCTCCAGCTCAGACTGTTGAGGAGGGATCAGCAAAGAAAAGCAAATAAAAATAATGGGGTTAGTACCCAAAAAGGTCAAACTGGGAACCCCAACCATGGCCCAGGAGATGGAGGGAACAAAGACCTCTGAAAGGGTTACATAAGAAAGATGGCAAAAAGGATCAAGACTCTATCTAGAGCTGCACCTGAGCCAAAGAAACCTGTGGAAAATCTAGCCTCTAAGTTTGGTTCTGCAAGCAAGTACACTGCTCTCTCCATGGATGGCGAAGATAAAAATGTGGCAGAAGACTACATGGAATAGACCATCTGTGCTTTCTCCTAGTCTTTCTTCACCCTACAACATTCAAGAACAAATCAAACCGCAGTCAAGGCAAAATAAAACTCACCATTCTCCTGGAGACTTTTCTTTTTTTTTTTTTTTTAAGAAATCAAACGAAATTCTTTTGTATGCTCCTGCAGTCTTTAAAATATTGAAATAACTGAAGAATTGTCAATATAGCCAGAGGGATGGAGATACAGCTTTTTAATGGAAAAGTTGTATATTCTTAGGATATCATGCAGTTGCCTGTATAATTAGTGCCTAGTGACCTCCATTTAGCAGAAATGCTAATGATAGTAACATGATATCTGGAGTAGTTTAAGCAGTAGGGGAGGGATAAGGAACGGTGAGAGTTCTATTTTTTCAC
The DNA here is from genome assembly GCA_004027025.1 of Myocastor coypus. Taxonomy (NCBI): domain Eukaryota; kingdom Metazoa; phylum Chordata; class Mammalia; order Rodentia; family Myocastoridae; genus Myocastor; species Myocastor coypus. The sequence goes on along the minus strand of PVJA010002165.1, from coordinate 44,403 downwards.
TCTTAACTGTGTTGTGACATATATGAATTTTCAAGGATTATGTGAATAAACTTTCTATCCTTGGAAAGGCAGATACGCTCTTTCAAATTGTTTTGTCTCCAGGAGGCTTCTGGAAACAAAAGCCCTTGTCAGCCCTTCTTTTTCTTTTAATTCTGAGTTGTTGGGGCCAGCCTAGGGGAAATTTCTTTATTTGTTACCACCCAGGGAGGTAGTTGGGAGTGTGTCTATAGGCCACTAAAGAATATGATTGCTTAGGGACCAAAATCATGTTTGGAAGAGAGGTTTTGGGAGGTGATGGATTGTTTTGCACCAGGTAGCAGGGGGAAATGGTATGACCTCCAGTAAACACATGAGTGGCTATTTCCTGGCACAGGAAGCACTTAGGGGTCATGAGAATTCCCAGTCTAGTGTCCTGGTTTTGCCCTTTCTCTTATCCTTTTCCAAAGTTGAAATATATTCACATTCTTTTGAAACCTTCAAACTCAAACAAATTCAGATTTTTGGGACTGGTCATGATGGCACACACCTGTCATCTCTGCACTTGGGAGGCTGAGGTAAGAGGATTGATACAAGTTCAAGGTCAGCCTGGGCTACAACCTGAGTTCAAGGCCAGTCTGGATAATACAGTAGGGAGACCCTGTCTTAAGAAAACAAAACATTGTTTTAGGCTTTCACCATCTCATGTTCCTCATAATACTCTCACCTCCCAAAGACTAAGCTCTACATGTGTCACAGGCATAACCTCTTAGTCATTTCTGTCACTGTATACTATGACATGAATCACTGTTTTCTCAAACAAACCAGCTTGTCTTTTAATTCATTCCTTCTCTCCATCTATACCTGCTCCCACTGCTCTGAGCCCCTTTTATAGATCTTAATATGCTTGGATGATCTTTGGTAATGAATAAGTAGATAAATAGGGACAGTTACACTGAAGCTTTTACAACTTTGACTGGGGAAGCTAAGGGCATTTTTTTTTTTTTTTTTTTACAAGCTTTCACTGAAATCCCACACCAATGCTTGGGTCTATAATATGGCCTAGATCAGTGTGGCTTTCTGCTCAAGGGAGAGGATATAGTTTTTAGCATCTCTGGACAGAATAAATGATAAAGAACTATTTTATAAGGTCCCAGTTTCTCCTGCAACACAACAGCTTAGTTTTATGTGTACCTTTGTTGGAGGTTAGTGTGGTAGTTGGGATTTTCCCCCAGCATGGGCAGTACTGGTTCTACTGATAATGATGCTTGGTCTCTTTGCAATCCCTCCTCCCAATGGTCCTAGGTTAGAGTCTCCCGTACCCTTTAGAGTGTGTGTGTGTAAATGCGCGCCTGCTGCAGCAGTGGGTATAATGAGCTTTTTATCCAGTGGACAAAGGTATACACAATGAACTATCCTTAATTGGGGGGTTAGTTAGTAACTAGGAAGTGGGCTTTTAGATATATCCAAAGTGGAATGGGTTTGCTTTTTATTTATTTATTTTTTTGGTGGGGGTCGCTTTTTAAACCACTGGTTGTAGATAATGAAAAGGTAGAGTTCACTCTGTTTATGTCTGCTCTCCTACCAAATAGCTGCATCCATAAAAGCTATTTTGTCCCAACTAAATAGAAGCAGGGATTGGTTTATGTCCCACTCCTGGATACACGTAAAATTAGTACAAAAATATCTTCTATGAAGATGATTTATAATCTGTAGACTCACAACCTAGGAAATGCCTTCAGATGTAAAATCCCATCCTGAGTTTGCATTTTGCTCCTTCTCTTTGTCATTTTGTATAGCACTGTCCTCTGATCTTTGGTGTACAGCTTGGTGCAATTATACCTTTAGCATAATTCTTACTCAAAAGAATTATATGGTTAAAGCAGTTATAGGGATTTTTTTTCCAAATAAATCTGATGTTTAAAACTCAAAAAAAAAAAAAAAATCAGTTCTGGGTGTGGCAGTGCACACCTGTAATTCCAGCACTCAGGAGGCTGAGGTCAGCCTGGGATACATAGTGAGTTAAAGCCCAGCCTGAACTGCATGGCAAGACCCTGCCTTAATAAAATAAAGTAAAACAAAATAAAATATTCACTAAGCAGACTGTATTCTAGATTGTAAAACTAATTTAAAAGAACCAAAATCTTAAGAATTACGTGCTCTGAACATGATGGGATTAAGCAGAAGTAACAATATGTACATAATATGTTTTTCTGGAAACCATGTCTTGAAAGTAAAGTACTGTAATAAACTGATCTGAAAGCCAACAGGTGAGCTGTGATGCCTACCTTACCATATATTTTTCTAAACTAGTAACAGTCAATGTTAGAAGAGGAATAAAAGAACTTCTACTCCACAAGACAAAAAGATAAACTTAGCCTTAGAATATAAGAAAGTTCAGCAACTTCAAGTTCTGATTTATGCATTCCTTCTGAAGGTTTTTTGTTTTGTTTTTCTAAAAACATGGAAACAGTTCTCTCTCTCAATCTGCTTGAGACTCATCTCAGGATACATATGTGTGAGACTTCCTGCCCCGTGCCCGCTTTCCTTATCTCCTCCAGACCCATCCCAGGCCTGGCTTGTACGTGTGGTTTACTCCTACGGGCTACAGTGAGAAGCTAAAAACAGCAGCCAGGCCTAAGCTGGGCACATCTGACTACAGTGCAATGAAACTGGAAATAAATGACAAAAGAAACCACAAAATCCCCATAAACACATGGAAATTAAATAGCACCCTCCTTAGCAACTAATAGGTTACATATGAAATTAAACAAGAAATTAAACTAGCAGGCAATTTGTAGAATTTGCACCCTGACTATATGTACTGGTATCTATGAACTAAACAAATACACTGAGGATAGCAATGTGTAATACTAAAACCATGCTTGGAATACCGATCACTCTGGTCTTCTAATTAGGCACTACTTCTAATGTTTTATCAATTATTGCTATATTTTCTCTGAAGTAAATGTTTGTTTAAAAATAAAAGAGAAAAAATAAGAAAAGAATATGATGAAAGTGTTAATGTTTAATTGTTTGATCAATCTTACATACCTATATCTGTTAATCTAAACTGATCAAATGATGAAAATATGTAATATAACCATTGTTAAATTTAAAATAAAAAAATAAAAAACAAACCAAAACAAACAAACAAACAAAAGAATATGAGACAAGTAAAAAAGGCCAAAGAAGTATACTCCTACAATTTTGTAAATGGTTAAGTTCCTAAATCTCTGTGTAACAATGTGCAATTGTTGTCTTTCACATTCCATAGGAACTTAAAGTTTAGAATACCAACAACTGATGGAAAATATCTGCTTCATGTTATGTCCTAGGTGTTTGATATTCAGAAAGATACTGATGTTAAGCTCAAGTGCCTATATTATAGGGAATAATATCATTAAGCTTCTCTTCTGGAGGGTTAACAACTTAAGTTGGCAGACCAAATAATTAGAGAAAAAGAAGGGACACAAGAATAGCCAATATTTTGGTTCTAGTCCTTCAAGGTCAGTGAGGACACAAGACATAAATGAACCTGTACTGTAACGGCCTATAACTCAGTGGAATCCCAAATATCCTGTTCAAAAAGATTATGGGGCTGCAGAGGAAAGTAATTGAGGATTTACAGTGTGCCTAAAGAGTCACCAGAGTAGAGATTTATTAGAATATCAATGATTATCAATGATTGAAGGAAAATGCCAATGTCAATCTAAGATGTAGGATATTTAGAAAGGCAGTGAGGTTGAGCTCAATTACCTATGTTATGAAGTAATTGTATCATGAAGCTTTTCTGCTGGAGGGTTGAGAATGTAAGTTAACAGACCAAAAATTGGAGAAAGAGAAGGGCTACGAGGATAGCCATCATTTTGGCTCTAGCCCCTCAAGGTCAGTAAGGACTCAGGACATAAGAGAACCTGTGCTGTAACATTCTATAACCCAGGGGTTTCCCGAATTTTCTGGTCAAGGAGATTATGGGACCTCAGAGGAAAAGGATAAGTGAAGTATAGTGTGCCTAGGGAGAGTTATTTGGGGAGAAAATGTTCTCTCAGGCTTTCACAGAGAGCAAACTGGTCAAATGTTGGCCATGACTCGTCCCGATGGCTGACAATGACAACAGTTCTACAAGCACTGCATATGGTTCCAAAACTAATCCTGAGGAGATTTGACCCTGGGAAGTATAAAAGAAGAAAGTTTTGTTATATGGGTCTTGCTTTGGCTTACGCTTGATCACCCAATAGAAAAGCTTAATTACGAGGCATAAAATGCAGAGCTAGATTAGCTAAATTAGTCATTTATTTCCAGCTTCATTGCTGTAAGAGGCTTAAATCAACAGCCTTCAACATTGCCAGTTTCACTGGTAACCCAATGCAATTATGAAACATTGCACTATGTATACAACTATTTCCTCCTAGTTCAAAGAGAAGAATACTTTTTCTTTTCCTTCTCCCCCCGCTGGAACCAATATTGATTAGAAAATTTGTCACGTCTGCTCTGTGCACCTGTGCTCTGTATAACATTTGTGAGGACAATAATATGCAGTGTCTCAACTATTGTGAATGTGCTACTAACATGTTTTGAAACTCTCATATTGTTATCTCTTATTAAAAGTAATACAAATTAAAATTATAAATAAATAAATAAATAAATAAAAGAGAGTCACCAGAAAGAAAACATTCTCTCAGGCTTTCACAGAAAGCAAATTGTTCAAGCAATGGCCATGCTGATAAACCACCACTGTTACAGACTATTGGACTATATATACAGGTAATTCTCTTTGTGAAATGAAAAGAAAGATCTGTAGTAATGATGTTTAGACAAGAAATCATGTCTGCATCTTGTACTCTGAATAACATGATGAAGACAATAATATGCAATGTATTAATTATTGCAAAAAAAATAACAAAACAACATAAAAAATAAAACAAGGAAATAAGTTGGGTTACTGGTGGTCTTGGTTATGATTTTTTTTAATATTATGGCTGGCTCAGCCTATCCTGGGGGTATGGCTGGCACAGCATGTGGTGCCAGAGATTGAACTGCGGTCTTTGTGTTTACCGAAGTTTGCCTAATCAGGCGTTTGAGACCACTGAGCCATTTTGCTGGCCTGATTTTTTTTTTTTTTTTAAGGGAAGGGTATACAGGATGTTCAGGGTCTTACTACTAGCTTGGACTCATAGTGATCCACCTGTTTACTGCCTCCCAAGAGCTAGGATTACAGGTGTGTGCCACCACACCCAGTTTCAATCACTACCTCAGCATGCCCTATGGGCAGGTCTGGCACAGCAGGCCTGGGGATCAAACCCCTGGCCCTTGTGCCTGCTTGTAGGCACTTTAATCCACTGAGCTATTTGGCTAGGTCCTCGGTTATGAATATTTAATAATTTTTGAGATGTTACAGGAAGGCATTATAGTATTTTGGTGGTGCTAGGAATAAAGACTAGGTGCTCAAATATGCTACCCTAATACTCTACCACTGAGCTACGTATCAGTACACTTCGTAAATTTTAAAGTTAGTATCCAAAAGTTTTCATCTTAAATTTAAATAATTGTAAACAATATATTGTATAATACACATTTTAAAATAAAATGTTGACATTATTTTAAATGTATCAGAATAAATAAAAGGCCCTAAGATCTGATAAATAAAATCTTCCTTTAAAAATTATATAAAATACCTATTTATTAGTATTAGAAATTGAACTCAGGACCTTGTACTTCCCAGGTAATAATAAGAATTTTACAACTTTTCTTTTCCTCCTTGAACTTTTATTAGCCATTCTACTTCTTCCCAGAGTTTAATTTAAAGGTGACATACTAACATGCCGCCATCACTCCTTTTTTTTTTTTTTTTAAAGAATTTCTAAATTTTATTTATTTATTTATTTTCTTGTTTCAGAACCTTTGTTTATTCACTCATTTTTATGGCTGGCTCAGCCCGCCCCAAGGGCAGGGCTGGTGCAGCATGTGGTGCTGGGGATCGAACCGCAGACCCTGAAGCCGCTCAAGCTTTCCCAAGCAGGTGCTTTAGACCACTGAGCCATCCCGCCGGGCCCCCGCCATCAATCTTTAAATACTTTAATCTATAATGTATGTGTTTCCATTTTTCTTCATTTCCAATGGCTATAATGCTCAAATTATTACACTTTTGTCTTCTAGAACAAATTACAATAACCAGGATACAAAATTTATCATAAAGGTATACTTTCATTATCAATTTTTATAAATAAGAAAAAATAACTACTAAAAACAGAGCCTTTAAAAAATACTGAGTTGTGCCAGCAATTTTCCTCTCTTCATTTGTGTGTATTTGAATTTTTTTTTTCTTTTTTTTTTTTTTGTGGGACCAGGGTTTGAACTCACGACCTCGCACTTGCCCAGCAGGCACTTGTGCCTCGGAGCTATCTCCCCAGCCCCTATTTGTGTGTATTTGGATACCAGAAACCAAGGGTAGTTCCAAACCCTGTACTGTACTATGATTTATCCTATACCTATGTACTCATGATACAGTTTAATTTTTAGGTCACTTTTTTTTTTTTTTGGCACCAAGGATTGAACTCAGGACTTTGCCCTTGCTAGGCAGGCGTTTAAGCCACTGAGCTATCTCCCTGGCTACAGTTTAATTTTTAAAGGTAAGATAAGATTTTAAAATAACTGACTGGGTAGGGTGGCTTACATCTGTAATCCAGCACTCCAGGAGGCTCAGACAGGAGGATTATAAATTCAAGCCCAACCTGGGCAACTTAATGATTTAGTAAAATCCTGATTCAAAACAATACTTTTTTTTTTTTTTTTTTTGAGACAGGGTCTCACTATGCAGTTCAGGCTGGCCTTGAGCTCACTTTTGTAGCCCAGGCTGATCTTGAACTCGCACTGATCCTCCTGCCTCAGCTTCCGGAGTGCTGGGATTACAGGTGTGCGCCACCACGCCCAGCTAATACATTTTTTTTTAAAAAGGGCTGATGTAGCTTATAGTATAAAGACCCTGGAGTGAATTTCTAATACCAGGGGGAAACGATTAATAGTCACTAATAATAAAATAAAATATTATAGCAATATGTTACAATAAATGTTATATGAATGTGGTCTCTCGCTCTCAAAACATCTTCCTGTGATGTCAGCACCCTTCCTGTGGTTATTTGAGATGATGTGATACAGCATTAAACTGCTATGTAAGGATTACTGGAACTCAAGCTCTGCAATATCTCAACAGGAATCTGATAAATAAGAGACTATGTTTTGAAACTCATTGTTATTTTTTCTCATTAAAATTAATAAAATTAAAAATAAATAAAATATCTTAAAAAAACAAAATGCATAAGACTAATGGGCAAGTAGGGTATACAGTACAGATTTGCTAGACAGAAGCATGATTCATGTCCCAGACAAGACACAACAGGACAACACAAGATTTCATCATGCTACTCCAAATAGCACAGAACTTAAAGCTTAAGAATAGTATCTGGAATCTTCCATTTAATATTTTCAAACCATGGTTGGCTACAGGAAAGTGAAACATCAAAAAGTAAGATTGTAGATAAGGGAGAACTACTTAATATTTCAAAGAGTAATGAGAAATTCTCAAAATTTTAACTTCTGTTAATTTTTTAATAGCTAGTAAGAAAGTTCTTAAGTGGCAATAGTACATGAAAATATTTTTAAATGGTAATGAGCATAATGTTCATAAAAAAATTTAGGTGGACCATCTGAGTCAAGTTAGTAGAAAACAGAGGTTGCCTTAAAAAAAATTCAAATTACTAATCTTTAAATTCAATTTGGTCAAATCTCAACTGGTGGTACACAGCTATAATCTCAGCATTCAGGAGGCTGATACAGAAGGACTGCTGTGAGTTTGAGGACAGACTGGGCTACATGAGCAAGCTTAAGGCCAGCCTACACTACATAGCGAGGCCCTGTCTCACACACACCCCTGAGAGTTTAACTGAACTCGGTCTTTATATTCTGAATAACTGATCTTATAAAAATCTATTTCCTTCAACACTCCCAGTAGATACATATTTGTTAGTGATATGATCCTACAGAACTAAACTAAGTTACACAGTCCTGCCCATTTTTGTTCTAACTTGGTCAGTTCTATTCTACTCAGCTCTTTGAAACCACATTTTCCTGTTTAAAAAAAAAAAAAAATCCCATACACTACCACCTGAGTTGAACTGAAAACAAGAGGGGAACACATCTAATTTATTGACATTGGCTCTGAATATTTGGGGGCTAAGCCCTGAACAATGGCGTTTGGTTCTTTCTGAACTTTGACGTGGGCCTATTATCACATTACAAAGTACACAAGTGCACTGCTCCTAAAGGTCAGGTTTTATATTAGGTTATATTTCACTTGCTAAAGCAAACTTGTGACTCAATTAATTAGAAGGAAATATTCTGTTCAACGTTTCTTTTCTTTTAAATTAGCACTCAGATTTTTTTTAAGAAGAAAAAGTTCAGTCAGCTCATTTATGTAAGATCTAAAAGCACTTTACTCATTACATTTGACTACCAGTGGTACTATTAAAACATGAACGGGCTGAGAATTAGTATCTGAACCATCAGCAGTCTTTAATGAAAACATCCTGGTACAAAATGTTTTAGTGCACCCACTTTGGAGATGAAAAGGCATCTATCACTTTATTTATATGTATGTTTTAGTTGATTTTCTGGCTCCAATGTTAGGAAACAAAATCAATTCAATTTTCAGTATCATGTATCCCACCATATGTTTTCCAGATGTCTCATAACTTTTAAATCTGTTTCTCATTTTGACCTTTCCATCAAGCATCATAATCTATTTTCTAACAGTCCACTGGATATTTATGACTAGTACATCAGGTACCACTTTGAAATTTTACTCTTATCCCACCAAAAGAACACACACACACACACACACACACACACACACACGCACGCACACACACACACACACGTGCGCGCGCGCGTGCACACACACACACGCGCGCACACACACCTTCAAATAGCTTTTCCCTTCCCCTTACCATTTTTACTATTTAAGCTCAAATCCATCAAGGTCATATCTTTGAATACTCCCTTTCCTTGACATTCTCTTCTACCATTTCACCAGCAGTCAATCCTATAATTCTTGCATACTTTCTTATGTATCTCATTTTTTTTCTTTTTATTCTCACAAATCCATGTGAAGTCTTTATCTACAATAGAAACCTAAAGGAATGTAAAAACTTCCCTGATCTCCCTTCCTCTAAGACTCTATGTTCTACACAAAGATAGCTCCAAAATGATAAGCAACACTGTGTTCCTTATTATCAAGGAATAGACACTGACATGAGATACAACAAAACTATTAACATAAAGCGAAACTATGAATATATGCTGTTTTAGTTACTTTTTACTCGTTGCTGGGACAAATACCCAACACTCAAAATGAAGGAAGGAAAGGTTTATTTAGCTCACAGTTTGTAGAGGTTTCAGTCCATATTCGGCTGGCCCAAGGCTGAGTGGAGCAGGGCGGAGAGCATCCAGTTCATGGCGGTGGAACAGCAACAAAATGGTGGCAGAGGTAGCCAACCAACACGGCAGCAGAGCAACAGCAACAGCTAGAGCTCTAGTCTGTCTCTCTGTCTCTCTTTATATTACATTCAGGCTCTCTGCCTTAGCTCCCGCCCTAGGCTACACCCATAATCCCAGAAGTACTTCCACCCATAATCCCATCAGTACTAAAACCTATAATCC